>JASDQU010504315.1:4210-17140 GCA_032191745.1 Picea mariana | reverse complement strand
AAAATTAGGAATGGATGTGAAACGTTCTTGCACAAAATGTTAGGAGAAAGTTAATTCCATAAAATTTAAACATGTGTGACATGAAATACCATTTTGTAGCAATTTATTGATGTAAGTGCCTACTTCTTGGCCAAAATTATATTCATAGTTAGCAAGTTTTGCATGTCCAGTGGTTGTGGGGTAGGTCGAAGCAAAATGGTGCCAGAAAAAAAAAGGGCTTTTACAATTTTGTTTAGTAGCAGTCTTGGTGGTTGGCATAGAGAAAAAAAATATTTCTTGATACATTATTTGGGACATTTCTTTTACAATTTTCTTTAGTAGTAGTCTTGGTGGCTGGCATAGAGGAAAAAAAAAATCCTTGATTCATTATTTGGGACGTTTATTTCTTTACTTTCAACACTACAAGTCCCAATTAAAAATGGGAACCTCGGGTTCCATTGTCTTCTTCTCATTAAGAGACCTAATTATATGAACAAAGGCTTGTTTATGGGCATCATGCTTTCTAAAATGACCTTTTCCCTCTGTATTGGAAACATTTTCATATACATTTTTGTCGACAACGTTCAATCTTTCCATATGAGAAGGAAGCCAACTGTAATATTATTCATTTTGTTCTCTATATCTGATGTACTTATAGACACGCTATTTCTTTTGTGTCCAAGAACATGCTATTGTAAATACAAGATGTTGAAGTTGAGGACACTAAATCTAGAGTAGTCAAAAAAGGAAAAGAAATCAGGTGTGCATTCTGGTGTCTACACTGTTCGTTTTTTATTATTGTTTGCATAATTTGCTAAATGTTGCTTAAAATAACCTGTATAAGCTAAATTAGAAGATGAATAAAATAATAGATATTGAGAAATATCAAATGAATAGAGGGTCAAGTGTAGATACCAACATCAACAAAGTACTAAGTAACAACAATATTTTTAGATTAGCTTCATTTTCATACACTACAGGGGACTATCTATTTGATGCATTTCAATTTCTCTTGCATTTCCATTATTCTTCAGTTGAGTTGCGCCATGGCGTGGTAGATCACTTCCTCTTCTTCTTGCATAATGAAAACATTGACACATTATAATCATTTCACTATGAATTGACCTCCGACGTTTTGTATTAGTTGCATGTAATTCATGATGTTGGTGCATATCTTTCAAAGATATGGTTATATGCATCTGCGAACCAACCTGAAAATGAGAGAGGGATATGGGGTGGTAGATTTTTCATATGATGTCTATCCAACCGACTAAATATATCGATCACATTTTGGTCACTAACAAGGAAAATAAGGAACTTTCCATTCAACAAATTCTAGTAGAGATCGATATTGCATATTGTTTCATGAAAGTGATAATTTTAGTGGTCATTACAAACCATTGTTGTATACAAGATCTTCCATATGCAATTTTGGAAGATCTAATACTTATTTTTCCCTCATGTGCAAAGAGCTTCAATTCCATTGGAAACATCATATGCATGACATGTCTAGTCGTGGATTGGACATAACATTAGCTAGTACAACCAATTGTGGCGAGATTCTGTTTAGTGCACTTTGTTGCTTGGTTGCAACTGAGTTCTATGTGCAGTCTCTAAGACTACACGTTGTCAAGTCCTTTCACAATGCAATTATAGGTGGACATCATGACATCTTTCCCTATTTTCATCAACATCTGACACCTTATATCATACAAAGTGTGCGAGTACATGGAAGTTTGAAAACATATTTGGTAGACATGTCATTTCCATATGAAAAATGAAATATAGAGCGCGGGCCATTTTTTTTTCATTGGGTACCAATCATATTCAAACTAAATATTCAAGTCTAGTAATTCATTATATGTAGCATTGTCAATTAATGTGTTGTTTATTCAAACTATGATAAAACAATTGATATTATGTCATTTGAAACAAATACATCACACATTCACTATGAGCCATTGGTCCACTATTAACCATTGGTAACACAAAATTGCAGTGAAAAATGAAATTTTCATTATAACCAGGTTCCTGTAAGTGGACATGGTGGATGGAGTCAATTGCCACACCATTACATGAACACTTAATCAAAGATATAATAACAATTGCATTGTGCTTCCTATCCATGTACTAAAACAATATCACCATGCATTTGCTCAGGATTGTACAAGAAGAAAAATTTCAACAAGTAACAACGATGGCTTGAAACTATCTCATCTCCGAGAATTTGAAAGAATTGCTAAGAATCCTAGGCTTACATACCATCGGCTGAAAAAATCATACGTGCAAAACAAATTTTCATTGACATGTTATTTGTTGAAGACAAGAAATAAATGGTCAATGCAGAAGGCCAACAAACTTTGTGTTGTGCACAATGTGTAGAGATCATGCTTACAACAAATAGTAGTTCTAGTCTTCACATCCAGTTCCACCACGAACATCCATTTCCAGTCCATATGCATAAATTCAGTTACCATCAACTGAAAAATCACATACGTGAAATCTAAAAAAAAATCACATTTTCAGTGTAGGCCATTGTCCTAATAGGATTCCAAACATAAGGGTTTGTAGATCAAAGAAAATTGTTTGCAATGTGAAGAAGGAAAATGAAAAGATAATTGTTGGCCATTTCCATGTACAAAATAAAAGTGCAAATAAAGTCTACGTGGAACAAATTAAAGACACGACTAGGATGACATGTGAAATTTGTTAGGAGTTTCATTTTGAAAGGAACATTAAATGTTTTACCCAGGACTTGGAAACATAATATATGGGTTTGACATTGAATGAAAAAATCTTCTCTAGTAGAAAAATACATGTCTCATGCAAGAGGTCACTCCAAAATGGAAAAATGTCACAATTTTACAACACTAGACCAAATAAGATGTAATAGACCATTTCTAGATGTAAGTACACTTTCATATCTTGAATATAGACTTGTGTCAATGTGAATTGCATTTATGCATATTAGACCATCGGGTTATAAATGGTCATAAATGGGATTAACATGATCAATTATCAATGTGCATGTCCATATGAATGTTGTGAAAAAATCATTACCACAATCCATGGATCAAACCCTGACAATAGTTGTTTCCTTGAAACGATGTTTGCAATACAAGAATGCATACCAGATAGGTAGAGTACATGTCAACATTGTCATGAAAGCATTGAAACAATTAACTTGCATAAATTTGTACATGGCTGAAAACATCTGTATAAATGAGGACTGGAATCATGTTCTTCAAAAATAGAATGCCAAATCCATGCAAAATGTAGATACTAACACTATAAGTGATATATCTGATGATTCATACAATGAAAACCCTACCGAGACTTTGATTCATGGATTGGTTAAGTCACAATAGATTTGTGACTTGCATGACAATATCATGGAACTCACCCCTACTGAAAGCCAACGTTTGCTTGGACTTTTCAAGGAAAAATATGCAGAGGAAATGAAATTCATGACACTTTTATATGAAGATCTGCGTGATGATGACATTAAAAAACATTTTATCTATAAAAAAATAGTGAAATGGGAATTGTTGCAAGAAAGCAGTGATTTTTCATGTCACATAACAAATCTTTTTTTCAAGACAATGCAAATAATAATTTTGAAGTTGCTTTCTTTATTCTGGGTGCAAATAAGAAAAGCTCAGTTGCATGGAAGGAATATATTAGTGAAAGAAGTCAAGTACAAAGAAAACTTAGAAAAACTATTGAAATCTAATATTGGATACATAGATTTCAATAACATTCAGATCTCTCCTGATCAGTTGCAACATATCAAGAATACATTATTTGCAATGATCCGACAATTGGTGCCCACAACCTTTTTTTTCACATTTACAAGTGCAGAACATCAATGGACTCCATTAGTGAGTACACTAAATGTGTTAGACAGAAACAAGAAGAAGAGAAAGGAATCTAATACATTGGAAATCACTGATATTGACTACCTCATAAGGAAAGATCCAGTGACATGTACACGTTACTATAGACACAAAATCAATGCCTTGAAACAAATGATATGTCATGATGACACACTCTTTACAAAATTCTGAGACCATTAATTTGTGACATAGTTCGTGAATAGGGGAAGTGAACATGAACATGGACTCTTGTGGATAGAGGACAATAACATGCATATCAAAAAAAAATTGGACCAACACATTAGCTATGACATAGATCATTTGGATCTAGAGCTATACAAAGTTCATAGGCACTACCATAAAAAGAGTTGCAAAAAACAAACAGACTCGCATTGTAGGTGCAACTTCCCTATGTTTCCAATGAAAACCACGAAAGTTATTGGACCACTCGGTATAGTCAACAATGTTATCCTTGAGAAATAAAAATCCCTATTCAAATTTATAGATCAAATAGATTATGAAAACCTGATAATCTTTGAGGACTTTTTGATGCATCTGAGCAGAACATAAGATTAGTACATCCAATTACTACAATCTACATTAAATAAACTGACAATTTTCCTAAAATGAAACTGTCACACATGTGGAACAATAGCTTCACCAAAGACATGCCAAATATGTGGAATGTGAATACATATGCACATTATGTTCTCAACGAATATGTTGCAACATTGTTTTATTCCTCGTACATGAAACAAATTGAGAAATATATGACAAGTGCATTTAGGAAAATACACAGAGAGCATGAAACAAGTTGAATTGATGTTATGCAAATGATACATACAATTGGAAATACATTTCTTAATCTTCAACAAATGTCAGCTCAACATGAGGTTCATATTGCGCTTTCCCTCCCTTTGATTTCCAACTCAAGGGAATGTATCTTCATAAAAATGTCTCTGCCTATTGAACACACATTTAGGCTTAAGCCACCATTCCTACTGAAAAAAGAACATGATAATTTAGAGGGTGTGATGTGCCTATCCATTATTGATTACTACATTGAGCATCCATCTTCTCTCAAACATATATGCCTTGCATAATTTTTATCTAATTACAATAAGAATTTTGAACACACAACAAAAAGGAAACAAAAAAACGTAATATGGTTTTTCAAATACAATAAACACACTGACTATGAGAACTTATGTCGTGAGAAAATTTTGCTATACGTTCCATTTGAACAAAGTAAAGATACATTAGAACATAGCTTTGCTACATGGAAAGTTGCATATGATTTTTATCAGAGTACAATGCAAACCAATGAGGATAAATTTACATAAAACATCAACCCAACATGAGGTGATTTAGAAACTACACTTGAGCAACTTGATGATCTTGCAAATAGTGATGATACATATGTTGAGCTTAAAACAACAAGACCTGGATGTGAACATTATGACCTACAAGTATATCTTCATTTCCCTGAACAATCTAATATGGAAAAAAGTATTAATCTTGGGTTTCAGGTCACAAAACATCCATTTCTCCTTGAGAACAAAGAATATTACTAAATTAGAAAATTGATTAATAGAGAGAAACAAGAAATTGTGAAGGACATTTCCATGAAAAAATGTAGGGACATACACACACCTATCCACCTTTTCCTTACAACAGGGTGGGAACAAGAAAGACATTTAGAACAAAAGCATTATTCCAAATTCTTTTAAGAATCTATGGTGGATGAAATGCAAGTGATCCTTTGAAACCAAATGCGTTAATGGTTGCATATATAGGTAAAGATGCATACAATGCAGGTGGGAAAACAATCCATTCTACATTGCTAATTCCTTTTAACAAGTCCCAATTTACTCCACTTAGCAAAGAAATGCTAGACAAATTGTCCAAGATTTACGTTGAATTATAACTTATCTTCATATATGGATCCTCCTTGATTGAAATGCAATTCCTGTATTCCATTGACAATCGACTTAGGAACATAAAACATATGCAAACTGAGTACTTTGTAAATATTGACATGGTTTTCTATGGTGATCTTTACCATGTGCAACCAGTGTAGGGTTCTCTAATTTTTTAGCATCCTACAATACACATGAAACCATTGACATACGAATTTTGGGAACACAATATAAAATGCTATGAATTACAAACTACAATGTGACAAAAAGATGAAAAGTTCATTGTAATTTTGAACAAAATGCGAACAAATAACCAGAAAAACAATGAATTTCTATATATCAATGCACATTGCATATGCCCTGCACCGAAAGAGCCAACCATTTCATATCTATTTTACAAAAACAAGCATGTTGCAATGAATAACAAGGACATGCATTCACTCAATCCTGACAATGAAATTATTATCAATGTAAATGAAATTAAAATAGACGTGCTAGTCGAAATATATGCTTGCAATTATGATTCAAAATATGGCTTGTTCAATGGTGTGAATGGAGTGGTCAAAGAATATACAAAAACAAATATCATTGGCACTCTCTGGATTAAGTTCCATGATCCACTTATTGGACATCGACATCCAAACAAGTTATCTTACCTTTACAACTTAGACACTCCACATAATTGGACACCTATATTGTGAATTGAAAAACCAATATCGATGATATAAAAGAAAATTAAGGTTAATATTCAAAAAAAAATTCCAATGCACATGTACAATGCACACGTCATAAGGTCTGACACTTGATAGTGTTGCATTTGACCCTAATGGAATACAAAAACATGTTTTGGTGTACACAACCTTGTCCCATGTAAAAACGATAGAGTGATTGTATTTGATAAATTATCTTACTCACAAAAAGTTTAGGGTGAATGATCCAGGTGGATATCAGTGGCCACCCACCTATTCCACTGGCTCAAATCCCAATTTCCATTTCTACAATTTTTTTCTAGCTTTTCGGGTCCTAAACTTCTGGGGCCGTTTTGAGGCCTTAAAAAACAATTTTTGGGCCTGCCATAGTTACATTGTAACTAGAGCCAATGTGTAACAAAAAATGTGTATTCCTTGGATAGAAATTTCCAATGGGATATCTTGTGCCTAAAATGGATATCGTATGCAAACATTACGACCTTGGGAAGTTGAGGTATAAACTTACCCCATCAGGACCAACATGAATTTCAGTGCTTCATCTCCTAGGGTTAGATTTTTTTATGTTTGGGGTTATTCTCATTTATGATTTATCTTAAAAGGGCCTTTTGAGCCTCATTGTAACCTGTTTCTTGCCAATGCATGTAGCTGACACATCTCTTCTTAGAGTTAAGATACCACCATTCTAGCTAGCTTGTTTGCTTTTTCATTTTATAGTCTTTTGTATTTCAGTCAGTTATTAATAGAATCTAAGATTTATTGTATTACTGTGTT
This sequence comes from Picea mariana, assembly GCA_032191745.1. Classification (NCBI taxonomy): domain Eukaryota; kingdom Viridiplantae; phylum Streptophyta; class Pinopsida; order Pinales; family Pinaceae; genus Picea; species Picea mariana. The sequence goes on along the minus strand of JASDQU010504315.1, from coordinate 9,886 downwards.
TCTTTCCATATCTCTCTGTAATTATTTGTTATATATCTATTATATCTCTTCGTTCATATCATTCCTAAGATAATCTGGATCAGTGGTATCAGAGTGGTATTCTCCTTGTCATCCTCAGTGCATATCCCCGACGAGGTTAGGGTATAGAGAGTTGGGTATCAAGATTGTATCTCTTGATGAAAACTTCTCTCTCACTCCTAAGAGACCTTCATGACAACTTCTCTCTCACTCCTGGAAGAAAAGAGGGATGGTAAAACATGGGATCCTTTCATAATTTTTCTCGAGGAATGCCTCGCACAACACATGAACGAGAGGATAGATAGTTTCACCCAGATCCTTCGATGATTATCAGAAAAAATGGAGCACCTTGAACCAAAAATCACTTCAAAGGTGCGGCACCCTTCAAGGTACATGTTAACTTTGACATTCCTTTATTTGAAGGACATATAGATTCCAACACTTTGGAAAAATGGTTAAATTGGCTAGAAGGTTATCTCTCTTTCCACAATTTTTCCAAAAATGAAAAGATCACCTTCGTGCTCATTAAGGCCCTTCCCCATGTTATATATTGGTGGGAGACTTACAGTGAGAAACATGTTGAGGATGAGTTTGGAATTTTTGGGCGAGGATCCACTTGGGTGGCTTTTGTTGATGCCCTGAAGGAACAATATTACCCTTTTGTTGATGCCCTCAAAAAACAATATTACCCTTTTGTTGATGCCCTCAAGGAAAAATATTACCCTTTTGTTGATTCCCTCAAGGAAAAATATTACCCTGTTGGAAGTTATGATGACCAGTACATGAGATGGACCACACTACTCCAAGGGAGGGGCCAAATAGTGCTAGAGTTCACAAATAATTTCCATACCTTGCACACCAAGACGATTATAAAAGACTCTGATATGTATATGGTCCTAAAATGCTGTGGGGATATACACTGATACATACAAACCGAAATGGAGTTTCTAGCCATCTCGTCATTAGGATTTGCTTATTGATATCGTGTCAAAATCGAGAAAAAAATCAAGTAGCATAACAAGCGGGAGTTCAGATTTGAAAATCCACAACAATCAAAGTATGGTAAGAGTGGCCTTAAATCCCACACCAAAGGACATATAAAGGATGGAAAACCTTGGGATAACTATCCCAAGCCACCAACAAAGAAGTGTAATGGGAATACGAAGAAGGACACTGGAAATTGGTGCGAGTTCCACAAAATCCCTTGGCACAATACTGATGAATGTCACTCCAAACAGTCGTTGCTGGATGAGAAAAAATCCCTAGGGTCAGATGATAAATCAAACTCTAATTCCAAGCTAGAAAAGTGAAGACATATCATTGATGTAGAAGCTAGTGTAACCATCACTACCACAAAGTCCATCCAGAGGAACTGGAGGAGCCTGAAGAAGGGGAGCGCCTTTTCCACTCACAGATGTGGGTGAAGGGAACCCCACTCCATTTCATTGTTGATAGTGCTATCCATAAGAACCTGATATCAACAGGGGTTTTCAATATCTTGAACTTGAAAATGACACAATATCCTCAACCATAGACCATAGGCTAGCCCAACTAGGGATGAGACATCTGCGTCAACCATCAATGTTTCCTGCACTACAACATCAAACTGTTGAAAGATGAGGTATTTTGTGATGTTTTCCCACTTGAATTTTGTGATGTTTTTCTAGGAAAACAATATATGTGGAAACATCATTCTTTTTATGAATCTAGGCCCCGTAGTGTCATTATTATTTTTGTAGATTAACTCTACAGGGTACCGAAGGTAGTCCCAAATAATGCAATCTCTTTGATCTCTGTGAAGCAGTGAAGAAATGTGCTTTCTCGAACCAGGATATTTTTCCTTTGTATGGTTCGATCAAAAGGTCACTGCAACCACAAAAGCATATGCACAAGGTCTCTATGCCCAAAAAAAAAAGGTGGACGGAATAATCAAGGAGTACAAAGACATATTCTCTTCGCCTACTAGGTGCCTATGCACTATCAGGTTAAGCACCCAATTGATATGACACTCGATTCACCTCTACCTAATGGACCTATATACAACTGTTATGTTATGGAGAATGATTAAATCAAATGGAAAATCTAAGAGATAATTCTGAAGGGCCAAATCCAACCCAACTCCTCATCTTGCAGGAGCCTAATTGTTCTAGTATAAAAGAAGGATGGGACATGGAGAGATTGTGTTGATCACAGATCCCTGAACGACATCACAGTCAAGAATCGATACCCAATTCCCTATATTGATGATCTTCTCGATCAACTCAAGGGAGCCAAGTTTTTTAGTAAAAATGATATGAAGGAAGGTTACCACCGGGTGCTAACTGAGCAAACCGATGTGTGGAAGCCAACCTTAAAGTCCAAAGAATACCTATTTAAGTGGTTTGTTGTGCCTTTCGGCTTGACTAATGCCCCAGACACATTCATGCAAATGATCGATGATATGTTATGACCATTCACAAAATCCTTCGTGGTTGTATATTTGGATGATATGCTCATCTTTATCAAAACTTGGGAGGAACATTTGGAGCATATTCAGTAGGTATTGGGAACCCTCCGACAACACAAGTTATACGCCAACTTGGAGAAGTGTTCCTTCGGCATGTAGAGAATCCAATATTTGTGATAGATAATGGATGTGTAGGGTGTATATGTGGATCCATCCAAGATCCAAGTCATCCACGATTGGGCCTTGCTAACTTGATCCAGGAGGATCTCGGTGGCCACCCACCTTTTCCAATTGGCTCAAAATGTTTTTTGGGGAACTTACTTTTTTAGCAGTTTTTTGGGTCCAAACTTCTGGGGCCATTTTGAGGGCTGAAACGATGTCTTTTCTAATGGAATATTGGTTTTTGTCATTGATGTCAACCCTATTCATTTTTTTTGGACCCCAAGATTGATGAAGGTATTTATACATGGAGGACAATGCACATGTAGATACAACACCCATGGATGGATAATATGCATCATGTTGTTTCCGGTGGTATGTGGCATGTCACATGGATCCTCATGGTTGAGGAGAAATGAATTTTTGAATATGACAAAGTGAATTGAAGAAGGAAGTACATGTCAGCCCTAAAGATAATTAAAGAAATGAATTACAAAATAAGAAAGTGTCAGGTCGGCCCTAATGTTAAAAGGAAGTGACATAAAGGGTATAAATACATATCATTATACATTCATTTTAAACACACATATGCCGAATTTCAGAGAAAATATAAAGTAAATAAGGCCAAATTTCAAGGGAGGATGAAGTCTTTTAGTGATGTGTTCTAAGGTATGTTATTTACAACTCATCTTACCATTTTCTCCATAACTATTTTTATAGAACTATTCAGATGGTGACATTGATCTGGTATTGAGAATACATATCTAGGCACCTGTGGTAAAAATTTTAGATCTTTATTCGCTATAATTTTGGAGATACACTCTGTGGAATATAGGGTTTTTGACTAGTCCTGAAGCTAGTCATAAACATGTGTTCCAGGTAAAATAGTCATAAATTATTCATAGAGAGCCCAAATTAAGTGTGACTAATTACATTGGATAGAGTACGATCTTTAGTTTCTTGTGTGCGAATTTCAGAATTTGATGTTAAATATTGAGCACGGGGCATTACGTACAAGTTCGCTCTCCTGAATAAACCAGAATTGAATAAGGTCTACCATTTTCTCTATGACTTATTTTTGGGGAGGATTCAAGCAATGATAAATAAAGGAGTTTCAAAGAATACATTGAGTTATATTATCTACAGGATCAACGTATTCTAATAAGTGAATAATTTCAGAATTTGAATAAGTCTCAGAAAGCATTATCAGGTTCTATGTGATGGTTAGTTGATGGTGATGATTTAATGTAAAGTTTTATTATCTCTCATATATTCTTGGGTGGAAGGAAGGGGAAAGGATGGAGAGGTCAACCCTCTCTTGATATTGGAGGATTGTATCTTCCTTATGGAGGTTTATCCCTCCCTTTATATTTGGAATTTGTAGCTACCTTTGGAAGTCATTACTTCTCTTGAACAATAACTATTGATTATTTCTCATATATTGTGCAAGGTGTATTGTGGTGTATTGGTGTAACTATTATACTATTGTTCATTGCTCATTAAATATAATTGAATGGTTTAAGTATAAGTTGATTTTTTTTTAAATAGTACTTGATATTGATTCACCCTTCTCTCAGTATCAACAATTGGTATAAGAGTGGGTTACCTTCAATACAATTTAACCACTGGAAGGAAGATCCTAAGAAGAAATGGAAGACAATATTCCAAATGGGATTCCTCCATTTGATGGAAGCAATTTTGAATACTGGAGTAATAGAATGGAAACTTACTTGAAATCTCTTGGGGAAGATGTTCGGTTCTCAGTTGCTTCAGGATACGATGCTTTGAAGAACCCAAAGATTGTAGTTCAAAAGGAAACAAAAAGGAACAACAAATTGGCAATAGATATCATCCTGGATGGATTAACAGATTCAGTGAAATGGAAGGTGGGATCATGTGCATCAGAAAAAGAGATTTGGGACAAGCTACAAGACCTTTATGCAAGTGAAGAAGCGAAAGAAGAAGAAGATGTTGAAGAAAATTACAACATATCAGATTTCAAAGAAGAAAATAGAGGTCAATTCTTTTTATTTAATTGTGAAGGAGTAGGAAATGTTGAATTTGAATGTCCTCATCCAAGGATTGAAAGAGATGACACTGAAGAAGAAAATTCCAATGAAGAAGAAGAAAATCATTAAGTAAAAAATGATTCAACAAGAAGATGAGAATCTTAAAAAATTGAAGTATGCTGAGATTGAAAATAGCAAGCTCAAAGACACGCATAGAAAACTAAGAAGTGAATTGGGTAGTTGTGAAAAGATAGTTGTAAGATTGAAGAAAAAATTATAAGACTTTGAGAAACTAACAGAAGAAACCATTTCTTTGAAAACTCTACTCGAATAAGCAAGAAGAATAGCAGAAGTAAGGAATGTCCAAATGATGAAGAAATAAGAAGATTGTGAGAAAATTGAACAATGAGTTGTCTCATTGAGGAAGATCTTAAGAAACTCTCAAGTGACAAAATAATTAACACATCTTGGATGCATGGGTGAAAATTCATACAAAGAAGATGAAAATACCAACAATAAGGTTGAAGAAAAACCTGCACAGACAGTTTATGAGAAGTGGACCAGGATACCAGAAAGAAGGAATGAGTATAAAAGAGATGAATATCCAAGAAGACCGCCTACCTTCAGGAATCAAAGAAGCTTCAATTAGTATGAAGGAAACTACATAAGAGTAGATCATGAACCCATATGGACTATATCACAAAGAATTTCACTTACTCCCACGTATCAAAATTTCTTTCTTGGTCATTGTCATACTTGTAGAATTAATGAAAGGAACAACTATGCAAGAATAATGAATGGTGTAAATAGAAGATATGGAAATAATTGTGGATTTGTCAATATAAGTTATAATTCATTTTCCCCATTGATGGACAAAAATATAGTATGCTATAAATTTAATTAGCTTGGTCACAAAGAACGAGATTGCATATATATGAATGAATATGTCCCTATGCCAACCACAATACGGAGAAGGAAAGAGATTCCAAACAATGAATATTGTTGAATAGAATTGACCATTGAAGAATGTAAAGAAGAAGATGA
>JASDQU010504314.1:82276-93232 GCA_032191745.1 Picea mariana | reverse complement strand
GCACAAGATAGGAATTCATAGTTTTTAATATATGAGTTTCTAACCTTATTATTTAATTATTAAGACATTTAAATGGTAAATTTGGGAATTTACCAAGAGTTACCAGTATTTACCTTCCATGCAAGTTTTTTTTAGAAAGACATATAAATATATGTGTATACAAACTCATGTAATTTATTTGATTAAATTCTTTTACATTTCTTGGACATAAAACTTTCCATGGTAAAACTGTGTCCTCCTATTTTTATGCAAATCTTTGATATTTTCAGGGAATAGTCACCATTTTCAAGTCTTTCTCTTTTGGACATAAATCTACTATGTAAATCCCGGTAAAAATTTATTTCTTTCCAAGTCCCAATGAAACTTGATTATTCACAATGCAACAAATTCTTAATTTCTTTTTATTTCAAATTAGAGAATTGAATTTTTTTATTTCTCATTCTTTTCTTATTATTTAATTTTACAATACTTTACCTCTCTTCAATATTTGGCTTATCCTCCTAAGGCCAAACAAAGATCTAAAATTCTCTCTAATTCTTATGCCTAACAGATTTTCCAGGCCAGCTGACTGGTCTTCAAGTTTCCATCAACAATTGCATTCCCCCATTATCAAGTTGTTTTCTGAGGACTTTAGTGGCTTAGTATTTACTAATAACTTAGGGGTTTGTTCACATAGATTACTATAAGTGACCAACCGACACTCTATTCATACTTTGAGTGACAATCAATTACTAACAACTTCCCTTTCAAAAAAAAGACAGGTATGAATCCAACAATAGAATATGTTTTCCAAGTCTTATTTCAGATTTCACATCCAACCAAAAAATTAGAGTGACAATTCCACTATTTAAATAGAATAACAAATTCTTCAAATAACTATCACATGAATTCCATAATATTAAATAAACTTGTCATGGAAATACACCACTTTCCACCCAACCATAGGCATAACAGCTCTTGGTGTTTTCACGACTCGCCACCCCCTAACTAGAGTATGATTCCATGAGAGGAATATCTTCTTTTGCTCAACTAAAAACAAGGGATGAAGGTTACTCTCCTTATCCTACAGGAACCTGACAACCCAATCCTCAAATTCACTGGGCAAGGGTACCTACTGTGATTTCTCACTCAATCACTAAACCTTCTACAACCCCATTTATTAGCTTGATTTGAAGACATTAACAAAAAAATCTTGTACCCAAAACAATATATTTCCTTGGTTCTCTTCACAACCAGAGATATTCACACACTCTTCTTCTTTAGAATTGGTCCCCGGACCCATTTGTGTGTATCCTCTCTCTTCTTCCCATGTTTTTTTTCTTTTTTTCTTGCCTTCTACAACAAGATTTATTGTGTCAAATCCCCCTATTCGTGCTTCAGATCAGAAACTTCCATATGGGTACTCTGCCCATTCTCTCATTGATTTCTGAGGAGGATCGCCCAACCACCAGCTTGACTGGTAAATAATTTTTCTCGGGTAGAGGACAGTTTTGGGTCTGAGAAATTTTAAATCCAACAAAGTGCTAGCTTGGAAGGGGTCATCTCAACCATTATTGGTTCCCCTCACCATTCCCTCTCATGGAAGCATAATCTGTATAGGAAACACCTTAAACAATTATTCAACAATATTTCATTTCATTTAATAAAAAAAATATTCACATTATCTTCTTTAGCAAAGGTTCATTATTTCCCAAAATCCACATATAACAAATATGCCCATAGTCTTTTAGCAATAATACAATTATATTTACAAGTTGGTGGAAATATGGGTATTACATATGGAATCTATACTAGATTTTTAGTTAAATCAAGTGGTGCTAGCCTCATCTACTAAGGTATTAATTCCTTGCAATAATTGTTTTTACCGGTGAAGACTTCCCTTTGTTGGCGAGGACTCCATATATGCTTGATCTAGTAGAATTTCCTCCACTTAAACCTCACCCTCGATTTAGTTGGGAAGATCAAGTAGAGCAGATAGAATTTGTATAGAAGACCCATGATCCATTACTTGAGCTACCAAAACAAGACAAATTGGAACCGATAGATTCAATCACATCGATCTAGGATCAAAAGGAGGAATGTGTAATAGTTGTCAAGAAGAAGAAACATGCTCTATCTACATAGCCAATGATGATAAGAAATCAACACCAACACTCATATTAGCCATGTATCATTTTTGCATTTTTGCACTCTTTTATGTTCATAGTTTGTTTGCATTTATTAATGCATTCTAATTTTTGAAAGAGTTTTTGAGCAAGTAGAAGTTTTGGAAGTTGGCAGAATTCCCCGCCTTATAGAGTTGGGATATCTTCCACATTTGGCCTTGGAAATATTTTTTTGTATTACATGGTCTTATGGTTAGACTACAACATTTTTTAATACAAGTTATAACCATTATTGTGAAAAAAAATGAGAACAATGCATGCTTTATTAATAGAAAAAAATTAAAATGAAGGAGACAAAATTGACAATAAGAGCAAGATGAGATTATTTTCACTCCTACAAATGTAGAATTTCATATTGGTATATTTTAATCATGAGTAGTGGGAGAAATGATACTTAATTCACCACTTAAAAATTTCCATCAATTAATGTTAACTTATTTTAATAAATCTTATCAACAAGCTAATAAGCAAGGCCTCCATGGAGTATGAGGCCTATAACTAAACGATTCGAGTGTAAAAAAGTATGAGGAATGTGACTTTAAACTCATAATTGATTTTAGACAATGTATAATGGCCCTGGGTCTTCTACCTTCCTTTTTAACAAACCTACCATTTAATTAATYATCTGCATTAAATAAGACATAGCCACTGTGAATTGGTAGTCAATTAAAAGTTGTGACCAATTGATTTAGAGGTAATTAAGCATGAGGAAAATGATTTGAGGCTCATATTTTCCAGCTATCACCTAGTTCTTTGTGTCAACTCTAGAAATACCTCTTGCCTTTAACACTCAATGAACATAGTTAGTAAATAAAAAAAACACGTGAAACATCATGAATAACAAGAAAATATGGTGCTAAGCATGGAGAATCCTATCTAACCCAAGTTGGAAAGCACTAATGGGTTAAGATCTATGGGAAATATCTTCGTTTTGAATCTCTCGCAGGAAGGAAAATGCTACATCATCCATCCCAAAGTTTAAAACATGTATTTTCTTCATTCATTGTGCTGCTACAAGCTTTCCATTTCTTTGTTTTACATGTCACTGTACATTTTTTAACTTTCTTGGGGGTCTAAATTTAAGACTCTAAGAGAAAAAACACATTTATTGATGCTCTATAGCCCCTTAGGCAATTTGTTTTATAGTCTAGTACATTTTTCTTCTTATTGTGGGGTCCAACAAAGTCCTAAAGATAAAATCACATCCCTCTCTCACTTGTTTTGTTGATGCAACTTCTCAAGTAGTATGTTTTACCTCCTTCTGTATTTTTCAACCTTTAGTGGAGGTTGACCAAGACCCAAGTGGAAAATCACACCACTTGTATCTCCAGTTCACTTCATCAATTGGCCAACTAATGTGTTTCGGTCCCCCATTTGTTTTTTATCCCATGGAGAGCTTTGACAATGCCCCAAAGGAAAAAATGCATCACTCTCTCCTTTATTTCACTAATGTAAATCTTCTTCTATAGTGTTTTACCTCTTCATGCATTTCTCGTCTTGTGGTGTGGTTCGACTGAGTCCTAAAGGAAAAAAAACACCTCTTGCTCACTTGTTCCACTATCACATATCCTCTACTAATGTGTTTTACCTCCCTATGCATTTTTTTAACTGTTATTGGTTTGACAAAGGCAAAGTGCATTGATAATTACCTTGCTTTGTTACTGCATCCCTTCATTTAGTGCATTTTGTCCTTGAAAGGAAAAACACATTCTCGATCAACTTTGTTTAAATGCATTTTATCCTTGTGGATGTCGTGTCTTCTTTATGTAGTGAGAAACATTCATCAAATGCCACATCAATGTTGGGGAAGCTTCAGATCACTACAATTATTACTAGATTGTTCCTCATTAAGAGGTGATGCCCATAAGCCTATTTGGTTAAAAGACAATTGTTTTCCWTATCAATGGCACTAATGTTTGATCTATTTGGATGTCAAACACCTATTTTCAATGCTTTACCCTTAAAAATGCTTGCTTGCAACCACAATGAATAATTATGAGTGAATGGATAACAAGTCATGAGCTAGARGTCTACCATGAACTCAGGTGAATGATGRCATGATTGGTTGCATCTTGAATCATATCTAAGAGTTTATAACTCACAATCGGGTGATGTGCAACTACAATGGCAATACAACATCCTATATTTCTATTTGTGTCACAAGGATGGAATGAACTTGTTTGTTCCTTTGTTAGTGAAGATGAATGTTTTGTTCCACATACCACTATCACATTTAGCAAGGAAGATTTTTTATCATATAAACAAATAGATAGCCTCACTCTTCTACTGCCCTTATCTCCTTATTTATGAATTTTCCCATGCTCATCAAAATCATTTATAACTGTTGTGGTTGAACATGTTTCAAAGTAACAAGCATGCTAGTGCATTGGTTAGGCTTAAGCTTTGGCTCATGACATCTCATAAGCAGTAATAGATGAAATCTAATGATATGTGCATTAATGGAAACTATGCATTAATTTCTATCCTAGCGCAAGCAATAACCATTTCAATTTATTGATAGGTGTGTCAACCATCAGTGATGAAGCACTTAGAATTAGTAGGATTAACAACTACTTACGTAACATAGCCGATAAAAAAACCCTTGATTACAATCGATGTCTATATATGATTTGATTTTTAAGCACATGCACTCTTATTTCGACATGCACATAATTGACATATCATTGAAAAAAACCACAGATCATCCATAATGATCAAAGAAAAACATTATAATCAAACTATTATTGTAAACAAAGGCATTTCAGTAAAGTCCTTACAAGTGAGAGGATTTTCAAATCATCACACTATCCATACATAAAACAATAAAATGACACTTAATGGCCATCCAACTTGGGCTAGTCATCTAACTACACTTAAAAAAAAATATTAAACAACCATTCAGTCATAAGCATTCAAATGAAATTAATATTATATAACTATCAAAAAAACAAATCATCTTGGATCATCCAAGACAAATAAAAGAACTTGAACTCATCTTGGATCATCCATTATATCAAAATATTGAATCATAAAGAAAGATAAGACACAATTAATGAAACTATTTTTTAGGGTCTTATTCTTTTCCTCTTTGATAGAAATAATAATAATAAAAAAACAAATTGTTTCTTTCCTTAGTTTTATCATGACATTAAATTAAAAATTTAAGTAATATAAATATAATAATAATAAAAAAACAAATTGTTTCTTTCCTTTGTTTTATCATGAAAAAAACAAATTGTTTCTTTCCTTTGTTTTATCATGACATTGCAAAAAGATTAATTGATGGTTAGTTATTGTTTTCATGCTGTAACATACCATGACATTGCAAAAAGATTAATTGATTGTTAGTTATTGTTTTATTGTTATGATGACCAGGCATGCTAGTTTGTCAATGGAAAATACATACTGATCGTCCGTCAATACAAATGAGAGTATATCCTTTCTGCAGTCTTAAATATAACTTAGAGCACTGTAACAGGGCTTTCATTAAGCACCAGACAGAAAAGGCTGCTAATCTGACTGACGTAAATCCCAATAGCGGGTTGCCGCCGACAACCATAAGTAAAGTTATGGCGTTGGTGATGGAACCGGGCATTGCGGCCAAAGGGAACCCTGAATTTCTGCATAGACATGTGCTTCCATTATGCGATCCAACTTCCTACCTGCATTTATAAATGCTTTCATCAACTCTTCCAGATTATCCATCAGTCTAGTACACTTTCTTTGTTTTAACTGAAATAAGTTTACGTGAATCGGCCATCCTGTACGACTTGTTTAGTCTTTCATCGCTCCATATTATATTATTCCAGGAAAGAATTGGTAAGGCGCAGACACGAATGAGACTGCCATAAACGTTGACAGTGAGGTTGTTGAAGTGGTCAATGATAGACGCTATACTTCTTGAATTTCTGAACAGAGCATGATGAATTGCAGTATGGCTGCTGCAACCATTTACTGTATTTATGAAGCATATTCATCAGCAACTCCCTCTGTATGACTATTCTTACGTTTGCCTCCTGAACCATACGTTTGTGGAATATATTTTTTCATTTATTATTGCCCCGATACTTGATGGCGTTGATCTCGATGGCTTGAATGAGTTTCCCCTGCTGGTCAGATTAATTAGAATCGTGGCATCCTATATCCCGATGTGTAATTAATGAAACCAATTTTAAAAACCTTTTGTTCCGAACGTTGTAAATATTTCTTGCTTGGATAATGCAGTCTTGGTCCTTGGCCTGACCTTAAACTTCGACAGGTAGAATGCAGTTTAATGCAGTTTTGTTCCTTCTCATGACGTTTATTTTAAGTATATATGTATGGGTCGGGATAGGTTGTTTCTTGATATTGCATTACCTCCGTCTAGCTTAGTGATAATGGATAATAAGGTATATTTGGTAGCTTGACATGATCTTAAATTGACACGTATTCCTATTTGGAGTATATGTATGACTCAAGTTAGGGTGATTTTTAATGGATAATAAAGTATACTTGTAATGTATTTATAGTTGATTGGCTTTATAATACTGATATTTTGTTGAATTAAAATTTTGGTCTTTGTTCTTAATATGATCTTTATTTTCATAATTGTTTCAATTTTGTTTTTGTTTACCTACACATAAATAATCACTTTTAAGTGCAAACTATTATGCAACATTATTTAAGATTGGTGAGATGGTCTTTCGTCTAGTGTAGTAATCAAGGCTCTACAATTACTCTATCACTAAGTACTTTGACTTTGGTACAACTCCTTTGCATGTTGATATGCAACTTTGACTTTGGTACAACTCATTTGCATGTTGATATGCAACTTTGACTTTGGTACAACTTATTTGCAGGTTGATATGCAACTAAACTAGATCTATCAAGATGATCTAAGGCTGAGACATTGTCATGATTATGTGAGTGTATTTAGTTATGATTGTAATAACTTGATTGAGGTATTCTAGGCCTCTCCCAAATGTCCAATGCTTTGGGCAAGACCAAATAGCCAATAGTGTCGTCTATTGATGAGGCTTTTTGGGGTTAAACACCAACCATCAAAAGTGCTTATGGATAAAGTTTATATCTCTAAGCTCAATGGAATCATCCCAATGAACCTTCTGTTGCAATTATCACATGTATGCACTCAACTTTTAACACATGCAATGCTCCTCTCTCTATATAAATATATATTCTCAAGTAAAGGGAGCATTAGGGATGAAGCTTCACTAGTAAAGGGATTATGGTTTACAATGCCTCCATAATGGAATGATATGTTTAATTCAACACCTTCCTTCCAAGTTTCCTATGTGTATAGTCACACTCCAATTCAAACTTGAACATGACTCATTAAAACATATATGAGGAAATTAACTACACCATTTATGAGAAGGCCACTCATTAAACATATGAGAGATCAATTAATTGATACATGTATGAATTGGCTTCTTGACAAAGTGGGAATAGGATAAATCCATTTGAGTCATATGTATTGAAGGCAAGATATGCAAAATTGACCAGAAATACAAGTTCCAAACGACTAGAGGATAAAATATAAAGGGAATTCATGTTTTCAATTCACAATTGTACTATCCAATCTGCACACAGTGCAACATTTCAATCTTATTTCTAGTCGCCCTTCACATCATCTCAGGGAGATGAAGGCAACTTGTAAAGTCCCTTTCCAAATAAGAGCTCCATAGAGGAGGCTTAATGGTCTAAACCACCCCATTAGACTATAGCCAGGGCCAAAAAAGGGTAAACATGGTTACTAGAGGTCACTCCAGTCAAAGGTATTATATTCGAAAAGTGACATTAAGCTAAAAGAGGCTAAAAGCTCTTTTAAGCCAATTTGAGCTAAAAATAGAGCATACGAGCTAAAATTAGAAATCAACAACAAATTAGGGTTTCGGGTAGCTATAAGAGAAGGTTCAATGACCTGATTCATCATTATGTAGATTTTGACTTGTCATTGAGGAGAGAGGCACATCTCAGGAGAGATCGTTCAATGGATTCCAAGAGGAAGAAACCAGTTGGTTGATTTCGGCGTTGAGAGATACACCCTAGTCATCGAGAAGATCAGACGGGTCTTCCATCATTCTTCATTAGCAGTTACATAGATTCCAGTAGTAAGGGTGAACTTATTCACGGTGAGGGCGCAACTTTTGAGGAGGTTCAATGGATCGACTTGTCCCTTTCAGGGAGAGTTCAAAGATTCCCCTCCGACCCAGTTGAGAGGAAGGAAAGGCACATCTTTTTCCTAGTTCCTCATCAAATTCCGATGGAGGAATCATCTGGGGCGCACTTTCTATACATTGGGAGTGCGACACTTGGGAAGGACACATTCGGGGTTCTCGAGCAACCATCAGTTCAAATCTGGGGAAATCCTTTTGACCCATTTCATATTAGACCTGGACGATCATTTTGAGACACACATCAACCGATTCCGACGTTGTAATCACTAGGGTGCAATTTTCCAGAGAAGGGGGGGGAACATTTTCCCCAGGGGGATCCATCCGGGGATCAGATACACTAGTTGAGGTATGGAAAGTCATCAACACTGTGAGGAAGATTAGGGCACATTGTTTGGGACAATTTCCAGGCATTTTCGAGAGGTATAGACACTAGGGTGAACTTTCCAGACTTGTAGCAGTTGTCGTACGAGCTGGCATATTCACAACATTTCTTCATCTCATCCATTGCATTCCAAATCATTCTTCAAGTATCGGGTATTATTGTTTTAGTTTCTATTGTATTCCAGCTAATATCCTTTTGCCATTGATCTAGCCGAGTGATTCATTTTATTCAACTGCATTCAACATTTGTACTCCATGGAGATTTCATAATATAAGCTTTGCAGTATTTTGTCACCATTATTATTTGAATGCTCATTTATATGCTGTAAAAAATTAATCCTACACACACATTAGCAGACTTTCCTAGACTAGCCAAGTCAGGAACATTACACAACTAACCAATGTTGTATATATCACTTGTATGGCCTAGGTACAACTTCAAAATTTTCCCAAAGACAATGTCTGGCTTCAAGAAGTTGGGAAAGATTGCATGTAGCATTCAGGATGCTCAATGTGTAATGTATGACCATGGAGAAGAAAAACCATTGCAGTGTATGATTTAATAATCACCGAATTTTCTAGATAGAATTAAAAACTTAGTGAAAATATTGTAACAGTTGATTAATGGTATTCATAAATCTCCAATCTCAAAGTAAATCCAATGGTTGTTATAAATATAGAGTTGTTGGCATTCTTCAATTGGTATCGGGGAATGAAATTCTAAGTAATTGTAATAGAGATATAGACGAGAATGAAATTTCACTCAAGATAATCACAGGGAGCAATTTAGGTACAAAGAAACATAAAATAACTCCCGTATAGACTTTAACATGAGATTTAACAAAATGTAGAGAGATAAAACACACCATAAACACAAAGATAGATTAAACACACCATAAAAATGGAGATGTTACCTTGGAAACCCAACCAA
Organism: Picea mariana; assembly: GCA_032191745.1. NCBI lineage: Eukaryota > Viridiplantae > Streptophyta > Pinopsida > Pinales > Pinaceae > Picea > Picea mariana. The sequence continues at coordinate 83,579 of JASDQU010504314.1, read as the reverse complement.
GAAAAAAAACTTTGAATGGTTTCTTAGTCTCTATTTCGACAATCTCTGGTATAATGTTTCTCATGGCTATATGTTTATTTAAAATTTTACACAACTCCTCTTGTTGTGTGATCTCTCATCTTGCTTTACAACCTCAACTCTTGGCAAAAAAGACCCTTTGAAAATCAAGTTACAAGAATATATATAAGAGAGATAAGGGGTAATTGGAAAGCCAAGCATTCATTTTCCTTCCATTTCCCATTCCTTAATTTTATGGTGTAGTAAAACTTCAAAGATATAAGAGAGAATCTACCATAAAAATTCAGAAATAAACCCTAGAACATCCAAGATACCAAACATTCACCATGAACAATACCAAGAATATAGAGAAAAGAACCCTTAAGGTAGGGTAACACCATCAAATACTCCTTCTGGAAGGAATCACTCTAGCTACAAGACAATACAATTCAATACATATCCAATACAATGATACCCATGTGTATTTATATTTTCTCATGAGTATTCTTAGGGGTCTTATGCAACTACCCTTTATTATTATATATTTTCCTTGTAATTAAATAATAGGCATATTATTTCCTTTTAATTACATAGTGGGCCTATTCCAATATTATGACCACATTATATTCATTATACCCTTAAGTACCTCATATTATCATCCCTAGGTACATTAAAAGAACTTAGTGAACTTTGAGTCTAACATGAGTTCCCAAGTTCATTATGCGAGAAAGAAAATTCACCCAATGTTGATCTCCTTGAAATTCATCAAATCTAGAAGGCTCTAGGGGAAATTGCCCGTTGAAAATGGTGCAGCTAGTGATCAGTTTCACCTTGAAAGTGGCGCAAAATGCAATTGGTTGCACCTTGACAGTGGTGAAAAATGCAACTGGTCACACCTTGCTAGGCATGCAAGGTGCAACCTCCCTCAAAAACAAAAAATCTAATGAAGAGAAGGTATTTCTCAACATGAAAACACCAATAGGTATTTAATGAGTCTCTGGGGTGGAAAATAGAGCTATAACACCAAGGCCAAATGGTACTCCAAGGAGAAGGTAGAGAAAAAAATTCCTCACCTCCTTAAGTAAAAACTTTTGGGGACCAAAAATCTTCCCTAAATGGGGAGGCTGATCTAGAATGGATCATTATATAACTTGTCATCTATTTTGGTACTTTTTTGGTGGAAACAATGGAGCTATTGGATTGTAGAGCCCATTTTAGGGGTGTTGGAACAAACAAAATAGATAAGCTTGAGGTACATTTATTAATTGATATGATACACATATATATACATTTTAGATGACCTTTG
>JASDQU010504314.1:58228-68446 GCA_032191745.1 Picea mariana | reverse complement strand
CATCGAAAGGCCCATATGGGACCAAACCACTCCTTCTTAGGGTTCATTAAACATACTCTGAAGGATGCGCTTACATTTACAAACATATGTTATCCTCCTCAAGCTTGTGTAAAAATAAAGAGGTACTCACCAGAAGTGGTGAGGGAAAAATTGGGAAAGAAATGTGTCTAAACCTGTATTCTATGGAAGAGTTGCTTTTGAACATGACACCCTTTCACTCTCCTTGCGTCTAGGTTGGAAAGTACCCTTGTCTCTTGTTCACACTCCTTTATAAGATTACAAATTGGTTTGTGATCCTTGTTGTTGAGTCAGTGTTTCCAAGACAGTTGTTGTGTCGTCAATATGTTCAAAATAAGTCTAAATTGGAAAGCCTTCTATTGCATCGTCCATGTCTGCAGTCTTTAACCCTTCTATTGCATCGGCCATCCCGGAGTCAGTCCTAAATCACTTGTTACTTTGATATACTTCAAATCTTGTTACCCATTTCGTGTCATTGATGGGGGATACATTAAGGCCCTCCTGTGACGAGTCTTTTCCTGTCTAATTCAACTCATTATCCAGAAATTAGACTTAGAAACTAATTGGTACCTTGTAACTTGCATGCCTTAATGGCAGGTTTCCTCGCTTTCGACAATGGATTTTCATTATTGACCCCTATCAAGAGATTCCACCAAGTGTTCGACCTCAACTCATTGATTCACATTCGTTGGATTGTACATTAATAGTGATTTCCCTCACACTTGTGAATGATATACACTAATGACCAGTAATCAGGTGGTTTCTACCATGTTAGACTTCAACACCTGTAATCACATGGCTAGATTCGTACTATAGAGTGGTGGAGATGAGGACCCTGAATCTTTTCTCGCAAATTCAGGTTGCGTTGGAGTATATTCAGTTTGTAATGTTGCATAGATCCACATTGTATGTCTTGTGACTATGTTAAAATTTGAGTCTTTAACACATAGATCCATAATGTATTTTTGGTGGCTATGTTCAGATTTGAGTCATACTGGCATGGATCCATAGTGTATGTTTGGTGGCCATGACCTGTATTACTTGACATGGATATTCACATGCCAACATTTATGCTTTGAGTCATTTGTATTCTGAGTATGGTAATGCCTACCTCAGTGATGATATATTATTGTACTGTATTTCCTTGTTTGTTGGCAGGTTTCTGATCGATGTGTTCCTTGTTCCCTACACACAGTCGACATAGTATTTTAGCTATCACTCTGTTCTAACTTCATACTTTGGGGGGCTCTCTGTTACACATTATTTTCGTCACCCTCTTGACCATTAATGATGTAAACCTATCTGTTGCCTTCAGAGGGGTCAGTGGCCCGAATTCCTGAAGAAAGAAGGGAGAAGAAATTTCCCTGAGAGAAGAAGTTGTATTTTTCTTTGTAAAAACCTTATTTTGGAGGATTTCCGTAGGCTGCTATATATGCAGGGTACGAAAATGCCTGATTTCCGCACCTTTCTCTATAGCTAGGGTGCAGAGTTTTCGCAGGTTTCTCTATAGCTAGGGTGCGACAGCCTTCGTACGTGGGAAAAACGAGCGTCTTCTCGATGCTTTTATGGTGAGGTGGCCTCCGAATGGTTGGGATCTTACTCGCTTTCATGATTTAGTGGGATCATCCTAACCTCTTTACCTTATCCTCTTCAAATTATAAAAAGAGAGGAGCTCTCATGGAGAAAGTTAGTTGAATTTGGCTTGAGATTGTTAGCTTGGTTAGATTGGCTTTGAGCTTTTCTTTGTCAAGATAGATTGTGAGTAGCTATCAGATCCATGGTCTCAGAATCCTTGGAGAAAAAAGTGTGGGGGAAGCAAGGAATCATTGGAAGGAACCTTACGACATCAAGGCATCTAGTTGTAATCTCTCTTCTTATTATTAATATAATACAGTGGCAAGCTTCTTTCCCATAAAATCATTATTAGTTTATTGCATAATTCCTTGATCATATGCATAGGCTGTCATTGAATATATTCTTTTTGCTTTCACTTTGGTTGGTTTGTGTCTCACTGTAGAATCAATATCACAAGAGAACCGGAGCGAAACTAGAACAACAAAGACATAAGGAAGCGACATTTAAAGGTATGTCTCTCACCTTTTGTTTAGTAGTAAATTCGATGATCAGAGCCTAGGCAAAGCGCCATTTCTTGTCGTGTTTTGTTCTAGATCTAGGTGGATCTAGGGAGATTAGTTTATGTCCGCATTTACCGATTTATCCAATAACAGTAGTAGAAGTTGAAATTCTTCTATCAAGTGGAGGTTTAAGGAAAACCACAAACTATTGTCTAGAAGACGTTATAAGTCTTCTACTAAGTGATGGTTTAAGGAAAACCACAAACCAATCATGCTCTCTTGTCACGCTTTCTTATAGTTTCTCGATTGATGGGACTTCAAAACTTAAATCCTGACTCTCAATCGTTGATGTTGTCCCCCCCTGTAAGGTACAAGGTGAGAAGATGCAAATTTGTCCATTGCAAGATGTGTCAATACTAGAGTGCAAATTCTACAGTATGAATGAGGTATTTTCTTGGCTATTGATAATCATCACCAAGAAGTCATCCACCCATAGTGGTTCTTTAATCTTGCAATAGTATTGCATTTGAAACATCCATATCAAGGATGATTGTGCTTTCCACAATTATCACAAGGATGAAGATCGAAGCATTGATATTCCATGTGGCCAAATCACTGGCAATGTTGGAATTTATGAATCTTCTCTTGAACTGGAGCAGGTTGATCCAAAAAGGATCCATAGAATACTAAGGACAACTTAGAACTCGCAGAAGCAACTTAGGAAGCTCAGAATGGCCTCAGCAGACAGAGAAAGGGAAAAAAATCAACATTCTCAAAACTCAGTGAAAATGGTATCATCGCGAAGAGCGCGTCGCAAGATTTCCAACGACATAAACGATTCGTCAAATGGAGTTACAGATCAAAAGATATTCCTAGTCAAAATTTGGTCAACCTAGCCTAGTCAACAAGGGGATGAGTCAACATCCGTACTAATGACGTCAACATCAGTATGGATGATGTCAGCATCCATACAACGTACGTGGCACGTGCAGGAGGAGACACATGTCATGCTGACGTGGAAACACCAGAAGCTGTCACGTGTCACCCATTTATGGAATTTTCGAGTCATTTCGTGGACCAATAAAAATGTGCCACGTGGCAGTTCGTACAACCACGTGGAAGATCGCATGGTGACGTGGCAGGCTGATGTGGCAGTTGAGGTGGAAAATCGTACGCTGATGTGGCAGGTGATTGTACAGTTGGTTGACGTGGCCCAATGGTTGGATGCCACATGACCCAACCATGGGATGCCACGTGGCAGTGGGCAAATTCCCAATGATGGTCCGAGAATGAAATTCCAAAAAAATAAAAGGTTGGCAGATCTGCCAAATCTGGCCGGACCCCGTCAAATCTGGCACCCAATGGATCTATCTAGATCCAGTGCTAAAGTTGGTGGAACAACCTCATTTAAATATACATATATGTTACAACGAACAACCCAAAAGGGGAGGCCCGCGGGCTCGACTATGGGACCTCCCCCTTTATCTACGCCTTAACAAATGCTCCACCAACCACTAGGCCAACGACCTCTGATGTTTACAAAGCCCACCTTTTCTTATTTAAAAAGTGAATCCTCCCAGTGCATAGAAGGAGGCGCGTGAGGGTACGACTGACATGAATTACGAGGCAATTTTTGGAATTATTGTAGGTTACAGGGCATGAAAACCGAGACAGAGTTTCTCTTGGGCCTGGGAGTGCCAGAGTCGGATTGAAGTGTGGAGACAATCATTTTTGGTTAATTCGACGCCATGAATTCAATGGTATTTTTTGTTTTCTAATCTGAGCAAAGCTTCTACAACTTGATTCTAGAACGAGGTATACTTTTGTATTTTGCCAAATTCTTTTGTTGAGTTAATAAAAAGGCCTACCCATTCGAGAGCAAGACCCGGAGACGTAGTCCACCAGGGACGAATTTTGTTATCAATTTTTTTGTGTTCAGATTTGATGCTTATGTTTCTTCATTATTTAGTTTTTTCTTCTTTAATGTTGCACTTTAATTTATGCTCATTTAATACAATTCCTTATAAGTCACTTTGATGAAAAGATCCCAGATCATGTTGGTATTAGAGCAATCATATTTGACTTGAATTATTGAGTGTGAATGCTTACTAGGTCCAAGCATAACCAGGGTGAAGGAACTCTTAATACTTTCAATTCCGAAGTTGGTCGTGCATCCCGAAGGAAGAAAATGGCAGAAGAGGACAAGCGTGATGAACAAGAGAAAAACTTCCATATGGTTTTTTATCGCATGTCAGAAATGGTCGAACGAATGTATGGAGACTACGAGAAGAGGATGAATAAGAAAGGGAAGAAAAAGGAATCACAAAAAGGAATCACAAGCTTATGATGATGCTTCGATAAATTAAGGCACTGGAGGAGACCCTCCCGATCCTCCATCTTCACAATCAAGTTCTAGTTCTTCTTCCTCTAAGCATTCTCTTCATTATCATCATTCTAGCCATAAAACCTCTTTTAAGAAACCATTATTAAAGCTTGATGTAAATTTTGCTTTACCTATGTTTAATGGAGATGCTAATCTTGAAAAGCTAGATAATTGGATCTGACAGGTTGAAGTATATTGTCGTGTTCAACATNGGTGGGAGAGAAAACTTTAGGACAAAAGTAAGTGTGGTAATCTTCTTTCCTCATGGTCGGAATTTAAATCAGCGATAAGGAAACAATTTTATCCATTGGGTTATTTACATAAAGCAATGATGTAAGGGAAAAATTTAAGACAAAGTAAAGGTCAAACTGTACAAAGTTTCACATAAGAATTTAGAAAGGAAGCTATTGCACTAAACATTCCTTTGGATTCTTATGAAACTTTAATGAAGTATATTGGCGCACTTCACAGTTATATTCGTCATACTTTGCTCTTGTTTAACCCCACCAATCTTGACGAAGTTTGTGTACAAGCCACTCACCTTGAGAATAGGGGAAAGCATGTTCAAGAAGATCCCACAAAGAAACATTCAATCTCTCACATAATCAATTTAAGAAGTTCAAAAGGAAGGACAAGAAGACCACCACAGTAAAGAGAGAAGAAGGAAAGCCATCTTGCACTCATTGCAAGAAAAGTGCTCATGATGTTGAACATTGTTGGAAACTACATCCAGAGAAGAGACTGAAACATTTCGGTGGAAAGGGGTAGACAAAAACCGTTGCTACTGTGCAACAAGATCTTGGCTTTGATTCAGGAGACGAAGGAAAGATCACAGTGGTTGGAGTACAAGGTAAAGATTCTCTTCATGCTAATTCAATTTCCAATAATGAATCTCATGATGATGAACGAAAGAGGAATGAATTATTTCATATAAGAGTTGTATCTAAACACACTAAGATAGATACATTATTTGATCCGGGTTCCCAAGTAAACTTAATATCTGAAGCACTTGTCAAAAAAATGGGTCTTGAAACGAAACTACATCCAAAGCCTTATCCTCTTGGTTGGGTATGTGATAAAGAAAAAAATGAATGTCACCAAACAATGTAGGGTCATATTTTCTATTGCTTCAAAGTTGATTGATGAAGTGGATTTGGATGTTGTATCACTTGATATATGTGGCATAGTGTTGGGGAGTCCTTATATTTATGATAGAAAAGTAGTATTATTTCATCAAGAGAAAAAATACCACCTTACTAAGGGGGGAGTGGAATATATTNTATGTACTCATGGTCATAAGGGAGAAAGATGTCGGAACATCCGACACTTTCCAAGGATGTGATCCTTCTCATAAGAAATAATTCATTGATATTGTTTCTAAGTATGATGATATTTTCCAGGAACCAGATGGGTTACCTCCTAAGAGGGAAATCCAACATGAGATACATCTTCAACAAGATTATCCTCTTCCTAATGTGGGCATGTACATGATGTCAGTTGTAGACATGACAGATCAAGAAGCAGGTACAAGGCTTATTGGATCAAGGGGTCATCAGGCCTAGTTCATCTCCTTGTGGTTCTCCGATCGTGATGGTGCCAAAGAAAGATGGCACACGGCGAATGTGTGTCGATTACCGGGCCTTAAATAAAATCACGGTGAAAAATCGATACCATCTTCCTCATACATATGATTTACTTGATAAGTTAAAGAATGTTGTTTATTTCAATAAGTTGGATTTGTGCAGTGGATACCATTAGATCAGGGTTCCAAAACAAGATGCATGGAAGATTGCCTTTAAAACCAAACATGGATTGTTTGAGTGGTTAGTTATGTCGTTTGGGCTTTGTAATGCTCTGACAACTTTCATGCGTGTGATGAATGATGTATTCATGCCTTTTCTAGATGATTTTATGATTGTATATTTAGACGACATTCTTATTTTTAGCGGGACTTGGGATGAACATGTGAGGCATGTAAAGAAAGTATTGGATACTTTGCAAAGGGAAAAGTTGTATGTAAAATTGTCTAAATGTGAATTTTGCAAGATTGCACTTGTGTACTTAGGTCATATTGTAGGAGGAGGACAATTAAAAATTGATCCTTCCAAGATTGATGTAATTATAAATTGGCCTGAGCCCAAAAGTGTAACCGAGATACAGAGCTTCTTAGGTGCATTCCAATATCTTAACACCCGATTGGTCCATGATCTCTATTTAAAGAGCATGGAGGGTCATTTGCCGATGATCGATTGTGAGAAACTGTCTTGTAAAATATCTCTGCAATCTTTTTCTTTGCATTAATAAACTGCTCCAAGTGGCCGTGTTGGTTGGGGTCGTGGATGTTTCCCCGTAGGGGTTTTACCACATTAAAACATCGGTGTGTTGATCTTTGATCTGGTTATGTGAGTGGTTACTGAAGGTGTTCGTCCTTTGTTAGAATACCTGTGTTTTCGAACATTCGACCACCCTAACTTTGTTCCCGACGATGATATATCCAACAACTCTCGGAAGTCAGAGATCGACGGTCCCTATCCCCTCTACAACTTGCAGTTAGCCGATAATTAACTAGCCACATCCTCACTCACCCGCCATAGCGACATCCTCAGACACATGGCACTACCATGACCTATCACTCGCATGATATGTACACCCATTCTCAGTTTGACACTTGTCCTCACTCGTCGTCAGCGATCCATTGTCATCAACGATTCTTCTACTCTTCCTCGTCGTCAGTGACCCCCTGTCGTCGGTGACCCCCTGTCGTCAGAACTCCTTGTCGTCGGTGACCCCTTGCAGTATAGTACCTCCTCGTCGTCGACGATCCCTCATCATTGGTAATCCTTCCATCCTTACTCCTCGCTCAAGTGGGGCCCTCTCTAGTCTCATGTACCCCTCAGCACACGCTAGCTACCACATTAACATCCTAAGTAAGCCTAAATGGTGGAATCTAGGAGGTGTGGGGATTCAACTTGCCTATACATATCTAGTTTTCCCATGTTTTGTATTCATATTGTATCATTTTACTATATTTTTCTTTAGTTTGTCAATATTTTTGTTAATATTCGATTCTAATTATGCATATTTATTTTCTTTATTTTTATTGATTTTATTTTTATTTTTACTTCCATTTTTAATTTTATTTATTTATTTATTTTTAGTGAATGTTTTATTTTGTAAATATTTTTATTTATTTATTTATTTTATTTTTATTTTTATTTTTAATTCATGTATATAATCATATTTTATTTTAATTAATTTTATTTTTGCTTATTGATTTATCTAGTCATTTTAATTCAAATTTATAATTTTCTTTTTACCTTTTTGCTTTTATCCATCTCTCCCCAGTCCCTATTTTTAGGCCTCCCTATGGATTTCCTAAAAAATAGGAATTCCTTATATTACAGGAAGTTGTAGAAAATACTTAACTTATTTTTGAAACTTCCCTCATAAAGGTTTTTAAACATAAATATGATAGAATATAATATAATTATTCTTTTATATATTATCATTATATTACATTATAACATATTTAATTAATGTATATATTGGAAAATCACTTGAGAAATATACGGGAAATATGTCTAACAATGTTAAATCCAGTTATAATGTATATTATCCTTCACCCCCCCTTCAACAAGCAAATCCTGACCATAATACCCAGATCACACATCTTTTCCCCACTCTGAAGTGGCCGGAGCGATGTGGTCGGAGTGTGGAGTCAACCCCTCATTTCTAGACTCTAAAACCCCGACCCTCGCAACATTTCCATGGGGTATGTATTATTTTATTTTATTTTTTCACCTTCTTGTTTTATTTTATTTTGTTTTGTTTATTCAATATTTTTTATTATTTGTTAATTTTATTTATTGTTTATTTATTGTTTATTTAATTTATTTTTTAGTTTTTTTTATGGATGTATAGTTTTAAGCAAATAATATGAATAAGGAACATGAAGTGGCCTAATGGTTAAAAACATGTGTTTCATCCTAGGAGGTCACAATTTTGAATCTAGTTGGGGGTAGGGTAATTTTGTAAATATCATTTTTTAATTGATTATCCGTGAATTTCGTTTTTAACTCTGTAAAGATTTTTTTTTTTCTATTTTTATTTTTTTGTATAATATTTTTTTTTTATTATTTTCTTGATTTAAAAAAAAAGGAAAAATTGGAAAAAATTGTTCTACAAGCTGCAAGTCCAATGCCCACCCAGGTTCTATTCACACTATCCATAAGGGTTGAACCTTTTAAACAACTAAGCGTTTAAGGGATGTCTTTTCACGAAGAAGATCAATGATCCAGATTCACCTGGAAGTTAAATCAATGGTTGTTGAGTGACAATTTTCAAACGACCATAACTTTTGCTACAGGTGTCGGAATGAGGCCCCTGATACCTCGTTGGAAAGGTATTAGACAGATGAACACATTGATACATGTATAAAATCTATAAATATGACATAGGATGACATAAAATGAAAAAAATAGACACCCTCGAATTTAAGGGGAAAATTGGCCATAACAAATTCAAGAAGTCATATCTAGAGAAACAAGCAATGAAATCAGGAATAGGAGGGATTGATGGAAAGATGGAAGAGTGAATAATAGGTTGGGATAGGAATTACTATCATATTGAAAAAAAAATGGTCTGAAAATGCAAAACACAGGTGGAACCCGAATTCGGATGGAAAACTGGGTATGTTGACTTCAAATCGTCATATCTTGAGCTGTAAGCAATGAAATTGAGCCAACAATAGCTCAATGGAAAACTAAGATAGAGGAGAATATGATATAATGATCACATTCTGCAGGTCGAAGCCAGACATCGAGAAACTTCTGAAAAATAAAAGATAACACATGGACAAAGGCAATGAATATTTTTAAACAAATATCATTTATAAAATGTCCGAGGACGAAAATAATGACTCATGAGTCCATTTAGTTTATCTGTGTAACACTTACATGTGTCCATTTTCGGAATGAGAGAAAAGAAATGGAAGGAAAATGAAATGAATAGGATGAGAACTAAAGAGTCTCTCTCTTGTCTTATAAAAGAGAACTCATGGCATGGAGATTGGACTTTTGGCCCTTTGTAACAACAGGATGGTACTATTACTTCTAAGGAATAAAGAGCATGAGGCATTTCATAAATTTGTGGCATTGATGGATGTAGTAGAGACTACTCTTGATGCATTTATCTTCTGCTTGAGTAGATAGGATTTTGTTGTATGAATGTTTTCTGCACTCTGTGTTGTTTACTCAGGTTGTCACATGTTTCTTCATGGGTACATAAATGATGTTATAAATGTATTGTGAAACTATTTGTTTATACATCTACAACAGTAGCTTTCATTTAACATTAGTATACATGAATTATTTATGGTTCTGATGGTTATCTTTCTCTGTACTCATTCTATTAGTTTTTCTCCCGGGATAGGTTAGAATTAGTTTAGATTAGATTACTTAGATTTTAGTTAGTTTAGACTTAGAATTAGTTAAAATTCTTTGGGGAGTAGTTCGTTGTCTTTCTCCATTTTATTCTTTTAATTCTGAGTGATAGCGAGGCCCATAAACTCGCAGAAAATGCTACCCCAAACAAGAGTGGGTGTAATTGAGACCTTCCATCGGGCGTTTTCCCTCATTTGATTGAACGGGTCAATCGTTGGACGTTTTGAAATGCATTTTTTTTCTTTTAAAAAAAGAAACATGTTTGTGGAGTTTCCTTTTTCAATTTATCTTTTTAATGTAA
>JASDQU010504314.1:36459-51142 GCA_032191745.1 Picea mariana | reverse complement strand
TACCTTTAAATATCACTTCCTTATATCTTTGTTGTCCCTGCTTCGCTCCGGTGCCCTTGTGATATTGATCCTACAATGAAACACAAACCAACCAAAGTGAACGCAACAATAGTATATTCAATGAAAACCTATGTATGTGATCAAGGAGTCATGCAATAATAAAATGAAAATGATTTTATGGGAAAGAAACATGTCATTGTATTAAAGAATGTGAAAGAAAGATACAACCAGATGTCTTGATGTTGTCGGGTTCCTTCCAATAGTTCCTTGCTTCCCACACACTTCTTTCTCCAAGGATTTTGAGACTATATATCTAACATCTATCTTGACAAAGCAAAGCTCAAAGCCAATCTAACCAAGCTAACAAGCTCAAGAGCTTTCCAACCCAATCAAGCTAACTTTCTCCATGAGATCTCCTCTCCTTTTATAAGTTGAAGAGGATAGGGTGAGGTGGTTAGGATGATCCCACTAAATCATGAAAGTGAGTAATATCCAAACCATATGGAGGCCACCTCACCATAGAAGCTTCTCCTTCTAGAAGCATCGAAAAAATGCTTGTTTTTCCCACGTACAAAGGCCATCGCACCCTAGCTATAGAGCAAGGTGCGGAAATCAGGATTTTCCGCACCCTACATATAGAGTAGCCTACGAAAATCCTCCAAAATAGGATTTTTATAGAGGAAAACACAACTTCTTCTCTCAGGAAAATTTCTTCTCCCTTGTTTCTTCAAGAATTCAGGCCACTGACCCCTCTGAAGGCAACATATAGGTTTACATCATTAAATTTCATAGGGATGACAAAAATAATGTGTAACAGAGGTGGTTACAGAGATCAAGCTGATGATGTGGTTGACATGGTTGCATTTCTTGGAGCTAGACGTGTGAGCAGCACAGGGACCCTTGAAAAATCCTTGAATCCTTGAATCCTTGAATCCTATGCTAAAAAACCCTCACCTGCACTCCATGTACCTCCCCTAACTTTTCACATGCCCATTCCCCTTATTTCCTTCACTTTCCTACAAACCCTAGCCTATTTCTACATATTTGACACTTTCATTAGCTAAGACTGTGTTTCCAAATTTTTTACCCTTTCCCCTCACCCATTTCCCAAATTTCCAACTCCCTACACTCCCTAACACCAATACCTACTTTCCAAAATTTCCCTAAGAATTTAGACAGCCCTTAACCCCTTCATTTCCCTCCATCTACAAGACTGTCCCTTATCCCATGTTTTCACAGTCATACCATATCCCTTCCCTTTCCCACTAAAAGCTAGGGTTTTACATCATGGAAACTTGAAGCAGTGATACTCAAAAGAAAAGTTACAATAAGGGTGGGCAAGTGTCCAGGTATGAGCCAATACATATAAGAGAAATCATGGCCTCACCTTTCATTAAGAAATCATTTGAAGATGTTGGTTGCCTAGGGTTTTGTGAAAGAATTCAAGAGGTGGGCTGCCATGCTAAATTGAATTGTCTCTTTGCCACAAATTTCAAGAAGGATAAGACCACAATTGCAAGGGTAGAACTCACTGTTTCAACAGATGCCATTGCCATAGCTACATGTATTCCCAACCATGGAGAAATCTGGTTTAAAGGGATGGATTTGGACATTGAAAAATACAAGATCTTCTTGAAACCACACTATAAAGATGCTCCTACTCATATATTTCATTTTAGACAATTGATAGATATATATGCCCCATTGATGAAGATGATCATGAAATAATTTACTTATGAAGGGAGATTTTCAAGAATGTACCAGTATCACATAAGGTTGTTAATGCATTTCACTGTCATCAAACCACTTAACTTGCCTCATTACTTATTCAGGAGCCTGGTCAAAATGACAGAGAAGGTACGAAGCAAAGGGAAAGATCATCAAACAAACTTGTTTCATCGTGGTTTGGTAAATTTCATGGTCCTCCAAAGGCTTTCAGAAATCAACATGCCTTGGGAGGTATTCATCCAATCAGCTTCTCTTCTGCCTGCTACTAGTCAACTCAGTAGTCAAATCACTCCATCAACACCACCAAGGCCACAAGAGACTGGCTCATCCAACAGGTTTTCAATTATAAATACACCTATGGCAGAGATTACATCGACCTACAAGAAGGGGAAAAGATTGGTTTTTTCCCATGAGAGCACTAAAAATATGTCTACACCCGAAATTCTGACTAGGGCACAAACTAGACCACTGCCTAAGGATACTACAATTGAGAAATTTCAAGGAGAATTGGAGCAATCACCTAGGCATGCAGTTGACTCACCATTGCAGCAATTTGAGGAGGATATGCCTCATGAGAAAGAGATTTTTTTACCATGGAGACGAATCAAATGCATAAATTATCAAGGAGCAACAAGCACAAATACAAGAGCTAAAGGATGATCTTGCAAAGGAAAATCACATGGTGGCTTTATTAAAACAAGAGAACATAATTTTGAAGTTGAGTGTGATGCAACAAAGTACCTCACCAATTCATCCATCACCCAACAAGGCAAAGAACAAAGGTAAAACATTGATTGGTTTAGAAGAGCAAGTGGAAGACAAGGAGCTAGTACAGAAAAACCCTATTCACTCCATAGGTGATGAGAATGAGAAAGACGAGTATTGGCTTGGGAGAGTAAATGAATACTTGGAGAAGCTATTGAACATGGCCAACGGAGACACTAAGCTTCATAAACACATGGCAAGACATTATTTCACCAGGAACCTGATTTGTAAAATTAGGGTCAAAAACATGAGAAAGAGGCTAAGGAAAACCCTAAAGAAGCTAAAGAGGAGAGATATCCTTGATATCTTTGTTGATGCATCATTGATTGTGTAAACCCATCACACAAGGAGTCCCAGAAATATATTTCAAGGAATTTTGAGAATTTTTGGCAAATTTTAAAGTTTTGGTATTTTGACAGTTTTTTGATGTACAGAAGCACAGTGTGGCCACACTGCGCTTTTTCTCAGACCATCTAAATGATGAAAATTTTGAATGGTTTCATATCTCTTGACCTCTACATAAAAAACATGTACTTTCTCGGCCAGGTCAGCTTACAGTTTTGAAGGAAAAGTAAAAAAACTAGTCAAATTCCATGTCGCTGCCACCTTTTTGAACCCCTCGCTGCACTTCTGGAGTCATCTTGGGAGGTTGCATTTTTGGAAGCCATGGAGATGGATTTTTCCAGGTTTCAAAGTTCAAAGGTCTTCTACACATCCAGAGTTATCTCCTCCAACCATTATTTAAACAAAAATATGCATAAAAGCTACCCAAAGGGCTCTTCCCAGACCACACTACACTTATGTCCTACACGTTGCGCTTCTGGAGGACCACGCCGCGCTTCTGAGAAAAAGGCCCGATTTTGAGATTTGTGAGTCAAAGTCAAAATTTCTTGATGTAATTTGTCGTGATGAGAGTTTACTTGATGTAATTGAGTGTAATAATGATGGTTAAATACATTCCATGTAAATTTTGTGATAATTAATGTTTGGAAAGGTCAACTAAGTCAGTGGAGTCTAAACATGGACTTGGTTTCTAACATCCCTAGCTTTTGGTGTGGTTAGAGAGAATCTTGTAATTAGTTCCTAGGAGGTAGGATTCGACACTTTAGATGAGGAAAGTTGTTTTCTATCTATATGTAGACTAAATGAAGTCAACAAAAGGGTTGGACATCAGAGAGTAGAAGGTTGGAAGCTAGTGTACCATTTCAATAGTAAATAAAAAGCAAAGTTGCAGCTATTATTTAGGAATTCTTGTGGTATTTGCATTGGCAATGTTTTTTTCTATGTTTTATCAGCAAATGCAATACATCTTTCTTAATTTTACCATTAGAATTGCTTTCTTGTTACTATCTCTAAAGTATTTAAATAGAATTCATAATTATATGCTTTGTTTTTAAGATATTTCCATGCATGTGTTTCTTTCTTCTATTAAAATGAATTCACATAACCTGTGCTCATTTTGATCTTATACTATTTCAAACCTATACCATCAAAGAAAAAAACCCAAAGTGTCAATGATGCATACCTACCTTTCTCCTATATATCCTTGCAACTCATCATTTGAAGTCCACACCTAGCTCCTTGATTTCATCCTCTTGATCCAACTAAAACCCTAAATTTCAAAACCCTAGAGCTCAGACCTAGCATAAATCCTTTTACCCTGTTCAATTATATTTTGACTGTAAGATCACAGATAGATCCCTCTCTAATTTGGTAGGGCTAGCTACCAAATCCTAAGTGGTTCGAGGTTACCTTCCTCAATTTCCATTCTCATCATTGGGGCACTGTGGAGGATAACACCAGAAACTAGGATACGGCATTTTTCTTGCGATGAAGAGAATCATCCATTGTTGTCATTATTGTGACGATTTACTGGTTTTCATTCTTGTGATGACCTCTATAAGTCTTCTCTCTTGCGACAACAACATTGTGTCATCGCGCGTATGACGTTATCTCAGGTTCGTCGCACTTGCCACGGGATACGATGTGACATTTGAGGGACCCAAGATTTTCGCAATATCCATGAAATAACCTCGCAAGAGAATCGAAATGGCCATCACAAAATTCCCCAAATTTACTAGTGTACCCATCTTACTGTGAGTTTTATTCTTGCGCACCTTGTTGTGGATACTTCATGTAATCTTTGTTGCCAATTCTCCAACCCTGTATCTGAGTCTGAAGCACATGATGTGGTACTTTACCAACTGAGTACGCCATCTGTAGTTGGATTTACATAATCTTCTTCTCACGCAATGGCTCTGTATAACTGGTTAATTTCCTCTAGGTCCAAGCAAGTGGGTTCTACAAACCTTTCTCCTTCTGATGGGTCTAGTAGCGCAATAACTCTGTATTATTCTGACTCGAATGTCATCTTCCTTGTCTTCAAATTGATTATGGCATGGTTATCAAATGCCCAATCCAAGCCAAGAAATGTTGAATAATGTGTTATTCCATCCACTATTTCTATCACTTCAAATCATCTTTAGTGTGCACTCCATCCAGATCTACTATCACACCCTTTAGCCTTCCAATTGGAAGAACCCTATGTCGATTTGCTAGTTTCAGTTGAACAGGTGAATATCCTAATGTGAGCTCTCCCATTCATTGCCATGTTTTCTTAGGTAACACATTTATTTTGGATCCTAAATCTAGTATAATATCCCCCATGTTGAAATATCCAATGTTGGCATTCATTATGAACTCTCTACTTGTCCTCCTCCTTGTATGCAAGTGATTAATTGTTTTCTGCTCTAGCTTTCCCTCTACGTCTTTGTTACATATTTCTAACATATTTTGTAATACTAATAGATGATGGATCATTTAGTAATTTAACACATGATTGCAGAAAATCATTTATGGCACTTACTTGTCCTAGGGGATGTGATTCATTAGTATGATCCAGCGATGAAGGCAACTCGTACGTTGGTACGTCCTGAGTATGATGCACAATTGATGTAGATGCAATGTCTGGCTTCAAGAATTCTTGTTTGGCTTGCTTGAGTAGCTCCTTTTTGTTTTGCGCATCAAACTGCTTCTGTGGTTCGACATTCTTCTTCACCCATTAGTGTTGTGTTGGATATTGTCTTACTGCATCATCTCTTGTTTTAGCTCCTCTACGCGTAACTATGTTGATATTTCTTCCATCATCCCTTACTTCGGTAGAAATCCACCGGACATTTTGATTTTTCTGATTCCTCTTTTCCTGGATCTTCCCCAATAGTGTCAGACAATCTTTTGTGTCATAATCTGATGCACGACAATACATACATGTCACAGGTGGGAGTGGACATTCTCTTGCATAGTATCCTGGTTGTTTATAGTTATGGAATACCATCGGGCCTCTGCCTCTTCCAAATCCTCCTCTACCTCATCCTCCACCTCTGTAGCCATCTCAATCTCCTCGTGGTGCATTTTATTGAGGCACCTGATTATACTACGCGGGATTATACTGTGGTTGCGCGGTATTGTACTGCGACTGCGAAATGTTATATTGTTGTGGCGCACTATTATATGGGGCTGGTAATTGGTTAAAATATGGTGCAGCTTGCTTTGCCATCATTTTTACCTGCACTCTATAGGTGTCTAATATTCTTTCCTTCATCAGCTTCATTGTCCTACAATATTTATCATCATGGCCCACTGACTTGCAAAAGTTGCAATATGAACTCTTAGGCACTATATGGTATTTATGCATCATTGTACAATGACATGGATCATGCCCCTGTGTCTTACATATCTCACACTATAGTCCTCCTGTCGGCAAAGGGTTTGGCAATCTCGTTGCCATGTACTGCGCGAACGTTGGGCACTCATTCTTGTGATGTCCTTCTGTCCTACATGTGGTACACCAAAAAACTTCTCTTTTGTCCTTACTCCTATTCTGGTTTAGTTGAAATGTTAAATTCTTTAGATCCTTCTTCAACTCCTCCATTGTTGGATCTATATTCTGATATTGATTCTCTTTTAGTTGTAAGGTTGTCTGCAGAGCCTCTTCCTGAGTTTGAAACTTTTTTTGTCTCAAAGGGTATTTCAAGTGTGGTAGCACGGAATTCACAAATAGATGTCTATGTTGCATATCTGTCATGACATACTTCATCTTTCCCTTCAATCATTTGAATCTTTGGTCAATCTCCCAGACAGATTCCCCTAGTTTCTGTCTGATCTCTATCATCTCATTCATGTACTGATCCTTTGAGCTAGGCTTTTGGAATTAATTTATCAACAACTTCTTGATATCCACAATCATTCTGGTTGTTCCTGGTGGAATGTTTGTAGCTAAGCTCATGTACCAATCCATTGCGCAGTCTCTTAGTGTGATAGCTAACTACGCAAGTTTTGTATCCTCATATGTGATCTTCTTTACTTCCTAGATCTTTTCATAGATGAACAAGTGCTTCTTAGGGTCCTTCGATGCCTCTCCCTTAAACTCTGGTAACCTGATGGTGGGATCATGTCATGCCATCCTGAATGATGAACTACTACCTCCGCACGGTGTAGATCCTTGACTAATGCTTCCTAAAATGGCTCCCCTAGTTGTTTCTCTCTATGTATATGTACTTCCTGTTGCGTTTCTTCCATTGAAATTTGGTTGTCTAAACGGTGGTGTTCTTTTTGGTGTATTGGTCACACATGGGTTTATGGGTTCCACACTGACACTGATATGGATAGGATTTTTTCCTTCGGTTCCTTGCCTTGGACCTCTTGTCTTACATTCATATGTCACACACAAGATTTCCTAAATCTGCTCCACATCCCGAAGATCTTCTACCTCTTCTTCATCACTTGCCAAGCCTTCCCTTGCAGCTATGGCTCTCTTTTTATTGTTCATCTTGTATTGGTAGGGTGCTCCATTGCGCATTCTTCCAGTTGTTTCCATGATCTTCTTGATCTGGTCTTCCTCCATCATGATTAGATCCAAGGCCTCCTCCTTCTTTCTTTTATCCATCTCTTTCTCCATTTCTCTGTCTCTTGTCAGTGCTTCCCCCCTTCCCCCATGCACGTAGGGACCTTTAGTTGTCTAATTCCATTATCATTACACCTTTGTTATACAGTAAAATCTTGATGGAAGTATGCAGGGATCTTATATACCTACCTCTAGGTCCTTTCAAGAACTCTTTCTCTACTGTGTTATAAGACTTCACAGTATCTACTACAAATATTGTGATAAATCATGCAACAATACTATATAACCAAAAATCTATTGCACGTGTAAATTTATTGTCAACATGTTGCAACTGCGCGATCTCCACAAAATTCCACTCTAGTTGTCTAATATGATTTGTAGGGTGGTTGTCTTTCAACCTCAATATCCACTACTGCAACATGTGGGAGAAATCACAGAAAAATACTTCATGCAAATTGCTAAATACGTACTTGTCCAAATATTTGTGCGTTGTTAACGTCGGGTTTCTGTTATCTTTCTATGCAAATTCCATCTCCTTTATTTTCAACCAGCTGTCGATCTTCGCCTTCGTTGGGTTCCACTTTTATAATCTCATTCTTTTTAACGTTTCCTCACTAGATCTGACATTCTTGTCACGATTCTTCAGCAGATCTCATTCACTCAATATCATTTTGTTCCATCTGGTAATGGAACCATTTGTTGGTTACTTCCCTCTTGGGTTGGCCCAGGTTCAGATCTACCATGGTTTCCAACAAAACCCCTTTAAAAATATCGACCCCTCTGGTAAACTAGAAGGCAACGCAGTACACAGAGTGCACTGCGCAATCTCACCCGAGATAGTTCTATTGGTGGCTGCAACGCTCAAGTGCTTACAGCCTGGGAATGAGTGGGGATCTGGGATTAAAATTTGTGATCTTGAATTGTTACTTTAACATTCATCTTATATTGAATACCCTATCATTCTTATTCATGCATGTAAAATAGCAGATCTAACTAGTCATTCACGCATTTATCCAACGTCTAATCATTGACAGTAAAGGAAATACACAATATTCAATCACATAACACATGATCTATCGCAGTTCACCCCTCCTAGGCTACATCCACAAAGATTTGGTTGCTCTGTTCTTTCATTATGGTGTTTCTAAAACTACAGCATCGCGTGCATTACAACTCTCCATCAAACAGGTCTAGATCTACAATGAGGCAGAATATATCACATCAGGCTCCTCATCCTATGATCTAAACCTCAAGATCTACCCTTTTTCCTCTCCCCAGCTCAAAAGCTTATAAAATCGATCAGATTTATAGTCCTTCTAGCCTTGAATGACATAGTAAAAATGAACCACTACTGAAGCATATTCGAACCCCAACATAGACCTTCTAGGTACCTACTTATACATGTTTTTGGCTTACCAACCATTACATCTTCTTACTAAAACCCTAACCCTAGCATGGCTAGGTTTTCTTGCATGTGTGCCTTGCATGCTTTAGTCTTCTGCATGCACGTTTGTCTTGCACGTGCTCCTTTTCCTGCATGCACGTCTGTCTTGCACATGCTTCTTTTCCTGCATGCGCATCTACCTTACACGTGTTGCTTTTCCTCAAAACTGGGCTTGCACCCTGTTGACACTCGAAACTGAAATGGGTTGCAGCAAATCAATCTCGAGGCAACCTCGAACCACTTTGGATTGGAAGCTGCCCCTTCCAACCCGAGAGGGATCTCTCGAAAAATGTCACAAATTGATCTTCAATAAACGTGAAATGGGTGGGTAGATTTATGGGTGAATGATGGTCTTGGATTTTTGGAGTTTGGGGGTTGAACCAGGGAAGAGGTCCATTTGGCATGGAGTCAAATGAAAACTGAAGAAAGGAGACAATAGCAGAGATCATTTAACTTGCGGAAAGTGAGGCAAAGTAAGTTTATCTTTCAATGTTTTGATAAATCATGATGCGGTAGCGGAAAGAAAAAAGGAAAGGCCGACGTAGCAAAGAATATATGAAGAATTCTGAAAATGCAGATTGGTCTTACACCCGCTGATAGCTGGTGCAGAGGAAAGACAATAAACAATTACAAAAAACCCAAATCCATTCGTTATAGTAGTGGTCGTACTAAAGTATAACGAAGCACATCAGTTAGAGGAAAATGAAATGAAACACAGTTGCGATGGAATAAGGAAGAAATAACATTATGAAAATGATAACACATCAACTGTGAGTAAGGAGCATATCAAATAAATTCCAAACAAGTTTAACACAGCTGAAAAGAGGAAAACATGCTGAAAGAAATCGACCGTGATGAATCTCACAGTCTCAAGCAAATATCTTCTTTATTACCCCAATCCAGTTTACAAAATAACTCAGTCATTACAATGAAACCCTCTTGACAAAGGTTTTCCCCCCCAGCCCTGCCCTTAATGTTACATACATCAGTCTTTTAAAAAGAAAAATAAAACTCTTTGTGTTCCGGGAATCTGAAATGGTTCGTCTTCATGGCATTCTGCAACTGCCAGGCGCATCTGCCAGCTCCTGGAACTGTTACTAATCTTTTGACAACTTGTCATTCCTTCCTTGACACTTGGAAGCTGCGGTTTTGCTTTTCAATATCAGAATCCACCAACTTTCTGTTAGCAAGCTAGCAAGATGCCTTCAATGTAGTAATATAATCAGGTCAAGTTTATTGAAATGATGATTGGATTTCCTCGAGGGTTCTCCCTTTAGTTTCAGGCACCCATAGTGCAACAAATACAACTGTAAAAGCAGCAACAAGAGAATAAATCCAAAAAGTCCCTGAAGTGCTCCACTCTAGAAGTAAATTGACTGTCATGGTCACCGCAAAAGATGACAACCAGTTTATCAAAGTCGCAATACTACCGCCAACATCCTTTACATTAACAGGAAGGATCTCTGACATAATAATCCATGGAATGGCTCCTAAAAAAAGGCAACTATGTAAACCAATACACCAGTTAAGGCCAAAATACTATAGGCTATTTCATGAGAAGCTCCCGGAACATGGTTCTCCAAGAAGAATGCAAGACCAACAAGAAAAAGGCAGATAGCCATTCCCCCAGATGAGATCATGAGGAGGAAACGTCTTCGAGCTTTGTCCATCAACCATGCAGTGAAAGCAGTCATGACAACCTGAATAGCACCAAGTCCAAGAGTTGCAACTTTGCTCGATGAAACTCTAGCAGATTTAAAAATGTAGGTTCCATAGAACATAATAACATTGATTCCACTCAACTGCTGCAGTAAAAGCAAACCGATGCCAATAGTCAGAGGGAGTGCATATCTTCTCTCAATAAGGTCAGATATTCTGATTCTTCTTTGCTGTTGATTTGCCTCCACCGCAGTCTTAATTTCAGCTTCTTCAACTGAAATATCAGTATCAGGGCCACGAAGAGTCTGTGATGAATGCTTCAAAATCTGTTTCCTTGCCTATTTTAGCTAGCCATCTTGGAGATTCCGGGATAATGGAGAGACCAATAATCAACAGAACACTGGGAACTACTCCTATAATTGCCAGAAACCTCCATGAAACAAACAACCCAAATAAATACGCCAGCATTATACCAATAGTAATCGAAAGCTGATTTACAGTACCAAGAGCTCCCCGCAAGTGCTTCGGAGCTATCTCAGCTATATATACCTGTACTATGAACGATATGACTCCCATTGTGAAGCCTGTCAACAATCTACCCACATACAATAATGAAGCATTCTTTGCAAAGGAAATGGCAAGCCACCCTACAATACTTGGGACTGCTGCCACTATGAGTGCCCCTTTTCACCCAATGCAATCAACAATCTTTCCACTGGTTATCGCTCCAACCATTGCACCAACATTGGATAGTGAACCGAATAAAGAGTACTGAGAGACTTTCAAGCTGAGATCACTTATGATGTCATCCTGAACAGGTGCAGAATATCCAATCTTGTTGATAATAAGACCGGCATGTTTAACCAAGAGAAACAATGTTTCGCCCGATGCAGAAGACAATACAGAAACCAAAGCTGGCAGTGTTTCAAAATCAAGCTTGTCCTGAGATTCTGCTATAGTAAGCACCATGAGTAGAATCATTGGTTGCATGACTACATTACGAAGTTCTGTACCGTAGCAGACGAGCATCAAATTCTTTCCACATCACTGACGAAGCTTTCAGAAACTCGGACTTATGCATGTTATCTCTCTCAAGCATATGATCGAGGAAGCGAAGAGCACGTAATCTTGTATCATCCCGAAAGAATGGAGAACTTGTATACATCCGAGCGTTGTTGTTACATTCGAGAAGGGGTCTCCAAGCAAGCAAATAATAAGCAAGGCATCCAAGACTGAATATATCAGATGCACAACTAACAGTTGGCGTCTTACTCCTAGCCAGTTCTTCTACGACAAGAAAAATGCCATCTGTCAAAGAGATTTTTTTGCATTTACATACTCCCTAGCAGTGAAATATTCTCGGCCCATCTCTCTACCGATACAGTAAACCATTCTACTAGATTCAACCAGTTGATATTGTTCACCTCCACGAAAATCGAAAGGTAGCCCTTCTGTGGATTCGGAGCCAGGGTTCCGTGTAGCAATCTGTTGCAGTCTCTCGGCAGAGGGGGCCGAATAATGAAACAACACATTTCTAACGGTAGGTATTCTCTGCCCATTTGTCTGGGCATTTCTAGCGTGTAAAAAAAAAATGTCTCTCTGCCTTCTTAGGACGATTCTCTGCCTCTTCCAATCTGATCCATGCTCTGTTCCTCTGGTTATTCCCTGGCCTCGTTTCTGACCTCTTTTCTGCCAGTCTGGACAAAGTTTTTAGAGTAACGAATCTTGCACATAGATATCTAATCAAAACCCTGATTTTCCTCACGTCCACATGAGAACCTTAATGCCTGCGACCAACGAGGCATTGCATTCGAGAGACCGACGTGAAGAAGCCATTTCCCAAGAAATTTCATGGCATCATTTGGATTCATGAATCTCATTCAGGGATTGGATAGGATGGTGTACAAATGTGTTGCGAAATCTTTTCCATGCAAGAAATTCCTCCTGTGCAGACAACTTTCAGTTCGTTTAAGTGCCAGGGAAGGTCATAACAGAAATTATTGAATAACTGTTCAATTGAATGTCCAGAACCCTCAATTTCGAGAACTCTTAATCTTTGAAGAGAGATCGAATGGGGAAAGAGGAAAGAGCTGAGATTGGTAAACGAAGCCATACGAGCTCTCCCCGCATATTCCATGAGCCAAATAACAAACCTTCAACTACAAAAAGACGTAGACCTTCAACTCTAATGTCAGCGATTAACATCAAAGAACTTCATAATATTCAAACATAAGAACCTGATATGATATATGGAATTATATTATCATGTATATTCATCTGGTGGTGAAATATAAATAGAGACATAATAGGCTGTGATTGGAGGCGAATTATTCATATTTCCATGATCATAAGATTCGCCAAATCTACAAGTATGATTTGCAGGTCTGTAGAGCGCACTTCTACACAACACCCATAGAACGTGCCATGAGCTGCTTGCCATTATATCAAGGAATCCCATTGGTGCTTGGGATAAAATAATGAGTAGAGCCATTTCTAAAATCTGTTACAACACACCCAACACTTGACCAACCTCCCAGAAACGATTTTTCGTTGGGGCCTAACCGATTTTTACAACCCAATTTTATCCAAGGCCTGGGCCCTGTTGCTAGGCTTCCTCCTTTGGGAAATTTGGAAGGAGAGGAACAAAATATTTTTCTAATGCAAAAATAAAGAGGCATCAAACATCTGCTCATAGGTCCTAAAAAATATCAGAGAAAATATTCTTACAAAAAATTGGTCTGACCAATACTGACAATGCTCTACCTCTAATTCCAACATCCTAAGATCTTTGGGTCTGAAGTGCCCAAACCAACAATTCTCTTCCCCCTCTTCTCATCATGTCTTCTTGTCTCCCTAGGCTTGGTGCCCTCCTCTCGTTGGTTTCATCAAACTCAACTTTGATGGTGCTTCCAAAGGTAATCTTAGGTTGGCTAGATCTAGAGGAGTCTTTCATTCTCATGATGGAAACATTATCAAAATCTAAGTGAAAGGAATAGGAAACGCCACAAACAACGCAACATAACTTCAATCCCTAAAAAATGGATTAACAATTGCCACCCATGAGAATTATAGAAAAATTGTGGTTGAAGGAGACTCCCAAATTATCATAAGAATGCTATGCAACATGATTCATGGATTTCCAATAAGCAAGGTCTCTCTAGGTTAGCGGATGGAGGGTGGCCTAGAATTCTTGCATTCTCGTATCCCTCTCTTTGAGGTCATTAGTCCCTCACATGTTTGTTGATCAATGAAAAAATTGGTTGATGCCTTGGCCAATGAAGGAGTCAACCAACTTTGAAGCATTGATCAACACTGGAATTTCCAAGACACATGTTGTACCATCCTCATGGGTTACCGATGCTTTGGAATGTGTGAATCAGGGATAAGAAAAAACAAGGCTTGAGTATCTTATTTATTGTGCATTGATTGCCCCATCTACCTAGTTGGAAGAAGAATCAACGAAATGGTTTTGCAGGTCTAGCAGGTGCGAACGTGTCCGATCATCTATGTGGTGAATGGACTCATCCCCTGATGATTCATTTCTCCCTGGAGGGACACTCTTCATAGACTCTACCTCCAATTTTCTTTCCGTTACAACATCAATGGTGAGATGGATCCTTGTCGTGGTTACCATCGTGGCTGCAAATGAGGTGGAAGCTCAACAACAAAGACTTCATCAAGTATCAGTGGTGGTCGCACTCCGAGCACTCGCACTCAATGAGAAGTGTACGAGGTAGCAACTAATCCACTCCAAGATCGGCTAGCGGAGGTGGAAGAAGAGATTCATCTCGAACAAAATCCGATGCGGACGCAAGAATTTGATGAAGCCATAATCACATGGGTGTCGAATATCGAAATATCGCAAGGACGAGAGTAAAATATTGGAAAACTATGGAATTATACTGACACATAAAAATGTTCTTGGGACAAATGACTTGTGAGGATGCGCAGAACACTATTAAGCTTCAATTAGATGAATTTCATATTCTCCTGCATGAAGTGTCGGTGTGTCTCCCCTCCTCCAACTCAACTTCGATGGCAACAACATTCCATCCAACTAAGCCAACAACTCCAAGTCCCCCTAGGGGCCACAAGCTCCTCCCCTTGTTGACTAATCAGTATGAATACTCCTTTATATATTTGGTGTAACTCACAATAGCTCTAACTATGTTTTTGCTATGAGA
>JASDQU010504314.1:0-14839 GCA_032191745.1 Picea mariana | reverse complement strand
AAAAGAAGTCATGAGGACTGAGAAGGAACCTCATGGAAGAAGTGAAATGACACGAGAAAGTTCAAAATTTCATGGTTGTTCTAGGGAAGTGTGTATCCCTATTAAATTAAGGTCGTGTCTAAGCAAGAGGAATGGGTCTGGTGACAATTTTCTGAAAAGGGAGGGCATGTGCAACTCTCTGGATCTGAAGGAAACTGAGAAACAAATTTTTTTATGGGTACAGGAATTTTTGGGCAATGTTTTTCTAATCAAGCTGATAAACGGAGCTGCAGAAATATGGAGTGATTGAGAGAGCAAGCACAAAAACCTCCCTTGCTTGGTGGATAGATGTAACACACTTGACCCTTGAGTAACTTTCCTAGGGATGGGGCATCAAAATTTTGCTCTCCTTAACATCTCAGATCCTTTGTCCAAGGTGTTTATCCTCTTCTACTCACCCGTAGCGTTCTAATGACTGCTACCAATCTCAAATCCAAGAATTGGAATGTAGGTTATGGATTTCAAAAGTTCTTCGGGCATTCATTGGTTGAGGGCCACGTGGCACCCATGTGGCTCCACCTCACACATGTTGTTTCTAAGTTCCCTCCTCCATGGTGGAATACCACCCACCATCTGATCCCATGATTGGACTTAATATCTTTCTCATATATCATCTGTGGAGGAATTTGACGCTATCTACGCACGAGACCACCCGAAGTTATGAACTTTCGAAGTCCCATAAGCTTACCACGTGGCTCCGGCCTTCGGCCCTTTCAGTCTCTTTACCATACTACACCCCAAACCCTCTGGAGTCCCAGAGTCTCGGACTCGCGATCACTTCATCAACCCCTTTAGCTAGGTGGGCACGTACAACGAGCTGACATGTGGAAGGGCCAAGGGAGACACGTGCCCTCATCGGGGGGTGATACATGTCACATTTTAGTAGGTATATAGGATATGTGATATGCATGAATCTAGGTGACACATGGCACGTCTATCATGGGTCCACATCACCCTGTGTGATGTGACTGCACCACGTCACTCTAGAATAACAACCTTCTAACATCCCTCAGATCTCACGGTCGAGATCTGGACATGTAGACCCATAGATCTACAACTCTCGTCGCTTCGGGGATTCGACGTTCGAGGGTTTTGCGATGTAAACTCCTCCTTTCTCCCGAAGTTGGTCAGTGTTGGGTTGACCACAACCTAGATCTGACGGTAGGAAGAGTCCCAAAGTGTCCTCAAATCGACGACTCTTGTCACTTCAGGCTTCGACGTTCGGGAGTTTTATGATGCAAACTCCTCCTTTCTCCTGAAGTTGGTCTTCATCGGGTTGACTACATCGTAAATCCGATGGCTAGGAAGGAACCCAAAGGTTCCCTATATCTACGGTCCACATTACTTCACAAATTTGGCCTTCAGGAGTTTTCGACGTTACAACATACATGTTCTCCTGAAGCGATCAATGTCGGGCTAACTTCGTCATAGATTCGACGGCTAGGAGAGAACCCGAAGGATCCCTAGATCAATGATCCTGGTCACTTCGCGACTCCAACCTTCGGGGGTTTTGGCTTCATTGCCACTCCATCTTCTAAATAATCAGATGGTAGGCAGGGCTCCTAACGATCTCCCCCAAATCTACGGCTCTCCTTCACTTCGTAACTTCAGCGTTCAGAGATTTTGATTCTATAGCATCTCCATCCTTCTGAAGTGGAACTTTGCTGAAGTACCATACATGAAACCTTCCACTAGACGATCAGACGGTCAAGAAGGGGCCCCAACAGACTCCCCAGATCAACGACTCACAACCTTTCACGACTCTGGAATTCGGGTAATTTTGACAGTTGTGAAGTTTGACATCCCAGGGCTTCGAGCTCTCGAAGCTCTGAAACCATCAAGATCTAGCTCCTTTTAGACTTAGCGCAAGGATCCTAGACCCTGGTCATATGGACCCTCTGATGAATCTCAGGCTATAAGTTCTACTCTTAGATGAGATTTGGTTAAGGTAATGGGCGTGAGCCTAAGGTCTCTTAGGCTATTGGTTTGAAGGAAGCGCCTTCCTAGTTCATAGAACTTTAAGTTCTAAAACAGGGCGGGGTAATATCGTGGAATTACTGAGACAATAGCAGTGCCAAGAGGCTTGCTCTGAATTTGAATTGGTGAGGTAAATCCCTGGGGAAAACACCTTTGAGGGTTAAACTAGAGCATATGGAAAATGAAGTAGAATTATAAGTCCTCAAGGAGATAAATACATACACATCACTCGATCAGTCAATACAGAGGCCAATCTTAAATGTATACATACATGCATTCATTCATTATTCCATTTCAAAGAACAAAGCATGAAAACACTTATCATAACCAGAAGATGTGATGCGACTGCTGAAAGGGGTGTCCGTTTCCACCCAACCATAGGCTCGGTCACTCCTAATGGATTTACAACTGGCCACCCCCAAGCTAGACCATGATGCTTTGAGATTAAATCTTTTCTTCCAGCTCAACAAAAGTTAGGGACAAAGGTTACTCTCCTTCTCCCAGCACATAAATAGATAGCGACGAAGGTTACTCTCCTTCTCCCGACTTAGTCATAGATAGGGATGAAGGTTACTCTCCTTCTTCTGAGTCAGTCTCCATTTCCTGCAATCAGAACACACTCTTTTCATACTTCTTCCTCGAACCTGAGAGCTCGGTCTCTCATCTCTGCACTCTTTGTAGGTCTTCCTCTTCCCACCATGCCTTCCTTTCTTTCCTTCCTTGGGAAGATTGCATGTGGCCTGAATTCCTAGTCTGTGGTCAGGTCAGGAAGCCTTACATATGGGCGGTTTGCCCCATACCCTCATTAACTCTTGAGGAGGTCTTCCCACCTACCAGCCTAACTGTAATTCATTCCTGGGTCAGAGGGTTGTTCTTATCCTGAGCAATTAAATCCAACAAAGTACTGGTCTGGTGGAGGTTAATGCAACCATTCCTGGTCCTCTTCACGGTCTCTTTCATAGCATTCGTGGTCTCTCTTAGCACACCCCCCCTTTCTAGCAATCATGTAACACTTATCCATTTTCTAGTAAATAACATAATTTACATTCATCGACCTTTTATAGAAAGGTCTATCAAATCAAACATTCACACATATTGAGTTTTCCATAGTCTCTTGGCCAATATAGTTATATTTACAAACTGGGGGAAACATGGTGTTACAATAGAAAACTAATCCGCCAAAATTCTCATGGGAGGAGGAGAGTGACCTTTGTCCCTGACTGTTGTTGAACAGAAGGAAGAATTATGGGTGTAATGGTTAGGGTTGATCTACATTTATAGCCTATCTTTTGTTTTAATGAGAATAGGAAAAACAACTAGAACCTATACAAAATTTTAAAAGGAAAGAGATGAACTTTCTACCCAAGACTAATTATGATCTAGAGATACTCTGGAGTTCTGTATTAAAATACTTAGTAAGTAACATACTTCGAAAATTGTATTTGGGCTTTAAGGAAATAGTCCAAATGTTATTAGACTTTAAAATTCATTATAAATGAGTTAAAATGGTTAATGAAATGTCGATCATGAATGTGGTGAGGGAAGTGTTGGAGCACTTCTAGATGAACAATGGATCAGAGTGACATCCAGATGTGGATGGTATCCATATAAGGTATGACTTGATATGCTTAAGTAGTAGTGAGAGGGAATCTAGAAAAGGATTCCCTTGATAAAAGTGTTTGTTAACCAAAAATGGTTTGAGGCATGAAAAAGAAGCTTGATAAGTTGTCTTGTTTCCTTGGGCATTGTTAGAATTTCCCAGATGGTATTTTTGGGTTGTTGAATTACATGGAAAGGGGGCAAGCAATGAGCTTGCATGATGAATGTTTAGTTGTGTTTATTTATGCCCGAGTGCATGGATTTAATGCATCGAAAGGTTGCTTGATGTAAGGATTGATATTAATATTGAATAGACATGAATGAATGATGTAAACATGCAAATGATGCACATATATGATGTATGAGTGAAATGTAAGGCAATAACTGCACTTGCCAAGATTGAATGAATACCATGGATGCATGGATGACTCTATTATGAAGGGTCATGAAAGTTTTGTTTTGAATGATAGCTTGAGGGGAATGTGCTCCATTCCCTCAGGAAAGGCTAGTATAAATGGACGAAACAGTAAATAAGCAGAGATGCTTCATTGTCATGATGAAGGAAACTTGATTGTGCCCTTAAAGGCTAGATGTAAATGGTCATGAAAAATCATAAACTAACTAAAAAAATTCAGTAGATATAGAAAATAAACTATAGGAGTGTCTATAGTAAACACACAGTATGTTGAAGCATATAGAAAGGAGCATTGTACATAAAATCACATTGGGATGATGTGCATATGTAATTCATAATGCAAGTTCATATTCCTTATGGAATATTTGGTAAATAACTGAAAGGGTAAAGCTGAAGTTGACTCAAGGTTGAGACCATCATAGTTAATAGATAGTGATGGATATGCAATAAGGAAGTTGCATGATGAAGGAGTTCCCTATGGAGGAACTATGTAAAGAATCTGTCAGGAGAACATAGTCATTGGGTTGCAAGTGTGTGTGTGTGTATAAGAATCCTGGATTACATTCTAAAACAAAATGTATGAGTGGAAAACTAAAAAATGAATATTGAATATTCTGATAACTAAATGGTAATGTGAAGAGTGCACAGGTTCATAATTCATTTTGAACAAAAGGTTTGTCATTGTAGCATGTTGATTTACCAAGAAGGTTGAGGTGAACCTAACTAAGACTGCTCAAGGAAAAGAGCATGGAGGTCACAATAAGAAGGGGATTGCATAAGCAAAGAAGGAGAAAAGGAGGAACACTTTTTTCACCCTAAAAACTCGGAATTATTTAACATAGTTGTAAGCCTTAGAAGAGCAGTTGTGGGAACAAGTACAACTGGAAAAAGGGAAAATGAATAAATAAGCAGATTTAAATAAATATTCCTGGCCAAACCATGTTAAATAAAGGCAGTGAGGCCCTGGAAAATAACTCAGTTGGACTAAAAGTCTAGGGTTGTGTAGGAGTTGGACGAGGGAAGATTTCCTTGACTCCTTTCTTG
This sequence comes from Picea mariana, assembly GCA_032191745.1. Lineage (NCBI taxonomy): Eukaryota > Viridiplantae > Streptophyta > Pinopsida > Pinales > Pinaceae > Picea > Picea mariana. The sequence continues at coordinate 9,765 of JASDQU010504314.1, read as the reverse complement.
TTGTTTATTGTATTTCCCTGGTATGGGAGACCAATTTAATGATGCAGGTAAATGTTTTGACACCATAGTGATGATGGTTGTATGATTGTAAAAACAATTGATAATTGTTTGTGTTGCACTCATGAAAACATTAAGGATAATGTGATGAAGTGCATAAAGATATGCTAGGATATATCTGAAAATGTTTTATTGATTGGAATGTTGTGATACATGCATCTTTATTTTACATGACGACTAATATAATTGTGATGTATGTCATGTGTAGAAATAAATTGGAATTGTTGGGAAAGAAAGTTACCAATGGTAGAAAACCTCAAGAAGACGATGAATGCGAGAAGGCCACTGTTGAAAGATTGTTGAGGGGACTTTGGGAGCCCCATGAAGCACTATTGATGAGGTAAAAAACAGAAAAAAGGGTGCTAGTAGCCAGAAAAGGTATAATAATGTTCATGCATGTATGGCATAAGGTATGAAGGAATTTGGTAAGAACTCCTTCTCAAAAGATTTCATTATCTTACTGATATGAAAATAATTTTGAGTGGTTATTGTATGCCATTGCTACCCAAGTAGGGTAAGGTTCAGGAAAGAAGAATCTAAAAAATAGAGAGAGGAAGTCCATGCCAGTCAAGGACGAGTTATAATTCTTGAAATAAAATGCATGAGTAAGGAGTACCATGGGTACAATGACCAATCTAGGGAGATTGGGAATAAAGGTGCTCATAGTTAGAACATTACATGGAATGCATTGAGGAAATGCATGTTTGCATAAGAGGGTAGACAATGGGTTGCCCATTAAGTAAGGAGGACCTTCCAATACTCTACTTGAATTGTAGAGGTGTTAAAGAAAAGATAATTTTGGGTGGCCATGAGTGTTGGTACACTAGTTACTAATGAAGGAAGAATGCTTGGGTGCATTCAAGAGAAACTTTTAGTTTCATATGTGTTTATTTGGGATCGTGATCAGCCTATAGCGGGAAGCATAATCTTGTTGTAAGAATGAATGAGAATGATTAAACCTATGGTGAATAGGTTGGTTGAGCTCCAACACACCATGGCAAGGTGCTTGTCATAAGTCTGGAAAAATTGAACCCAATGGGTATGGATGTGGCCATGAATATTGGCACACTAATTAAAGTCAATTGATATTTCAGTTAAATTTGGAAAATTTGGTATGTTGAAAGGATGCATATGTAAATAATGATATTTCCTTTTGCTATGTACCCTTGAATAGATTAAAATGGCTTGGATTGTTAGTATGCATAGTTTTGAAAATATAATGTGCATGAAAACTAACAATTTGTTTGGCTGAGGAATGTTGAAATTGCAGGAAGAAAAGGGTCTTGGATATGGTAGCATTGTCAGCCCATAAGGAATAGCAATTGCCTGTTGAGATAAAATGCTATGGGAAGGAAAGTCCCATACTTGTGAATCTAGTTCCTATGCGAAACAGATCTGAAAATAAATGTGGAATTTGGAAATTTGTGGGTGACAGATTTGCAAGAAAATTCTGAATTTGAAATTGATGATAATATCTCATAATTTCTATATACATGTGATACAGGTGAGATAAAAAAGATCTGTCTAGGGAGGACAGGTCAAGGTTGTCAAACTGGAAAGCATAAAAAAGGTTATTGTTGAGACAAGAGAACCATGTGGTAAGCCATGATCTCCCTAGAATATGTTGTGTTGTGGCAACACAAGCTAGAGGGATGCCTCGACAGAGCATGTCTGAGGGAGGCCTCAACTGTAAGGCTCAATGAAGTATTTATAACTCTTCCTATGTGAGAAATCCTTGGCAAGAAAAGATGCATTGCCCAAGGGACTGTATAACAGAGAAGGGGATGCATGAGCATGGGCCTAGAGGGTGAGTGACCGCAAGGAAGAGGAGACTTTGATAATTTTTATAAACTATTGATTGGGATCATGCATATAATGGGTATGTAAAGGAAAAATAGTGAGATAAGATAACAAGATAGCCATATGGATGCAAATCCCCAAACTACACAGATAAGTAATTGCTAGATTATGAAATCTTTCCCCTTGAATTTGGCACAATAGTAAGATGTTTTCGCGTGAAATTGTGATTAATATGTTTGTTGTTCAAAATTATTGAAGGCATGTGACGAAGGACAAGGGTCTGGAAAGGACCTAACTAGGAAAGAGGATCAAGATTTCTTAAGCAGCTGAGTGACAAAGGCATGATAGGTGTTACTGAGAAAGAACACCGAGGACGATGTTCCTTTTAAGGGGGAGGGGATTGTAATACCCATGTTTCCCCCAACTTGTAATTAATCAGTAATTATGATCACCATGTTATGACATGTGAACAATGTAAATGTATTATTGTTTATATTTCCAATGACTGACTGTGGGGGTGAAGCCTTGAAGTACTGACCATGATATCACAAGAGCAAAGAGTGAGGAAACTGTAGAGAGGGTTCATTATGTCAAAATGACCCAAATTCTCTTTGTTGAAATAATAAGCCTCATCTTGATCCCAAGGAAAAATCAGTTAATGAGAAAAGGACTAGTGGTTGAACAATCAACTACCCCAATGAATGGAAGCATGGAGGGTCTGGCTGAGGAGACAAAAAACTGTTAGCCTGAAGTACCATAGAGTGTAGTTTCCTGTAGACCCAGATTGACCTGAGTTCCTTCTGACAGAAGGAAGAGGACAGGTCCAAAACCTTCATGGGGAGGAAAAAGGCATGCAAGAATAGATACGAAAGAAGAAAAGAAGGAGACCATGCACACAGGGGGGGGTGCAACCTGGATATGTAGAGAGAAAAGAGGATAATTTGTGAGGCTCTAGGGTTCTGAAGAAGAACTAAATGATTAACTTGTTCTGGTTAAAAGGAGAGAACAAGAGAAAGGATCTCTGAGAGTTTTCATAAAAGATGACCTGAGCATAAGGTCGTGAGATTGATGTTGAGGGGGCATTTGATAAGCCTCGTAGAGGCTATGATAGAGAAAGGATCTCTGAGAAATTGCAAAATTTCCCAATGGATATTATGGCTTGGCATGAGGGTGGGTAGAGCACTAAGAATGAATGCCTATGAGCCTACGGTTGGGTGGAAAAAAGAACACCCACAATCAGTTGGTCAGTGATCAACTGTAATAGATAAGTATTTCATATACCCTGTGTACTAGAATTGAAATGAGTGGTTGGATGTCTATGTCTATGAATAAAATTTGCATTGCATGATTAATATTAGTAATGCTTATTGTTCTTCCGTGAACCCCTACATTTGAATGGTTTTTGTTTTCCTCTGATTAGCAGCAAGAAAACTATTAGACATGGGTCTTCAAATGAAATTAGGAATAATATTATGGTTTATGTGCTGGTTGGAAAATCCTTAAGGTAATTTTCCCAAGGATTGATTTCATAACATAAGAGTTGGGGCAGACTTCGTTGGAATGCTTCAGTCCTGTTGATCCCTTGAAATTACCTTTCCTTGTTTTAGAACTTAAGTTATGTGAATGGAAGGTGCTTCCTTCAAACCAGTCATCCAAGAGACCACGGGCTCATGCCCACGACCTTAGCCAAATCTTGGCTAATATTTATGAGTGTAGCCTCTGGAGCTTGACAAATTTCCATAGGACCAGGTCCATGGAACCCTTCACTACACTCAAAAAGGAGCTAAGTTATTTAGGACTCCGGGAGTATGGAGCTCTAGGGTGAATGAACATTGCAACGTCCAAATGCGTCAAAGTTGACCTGTTGGACTGGTAACTTGATGGTTGACCGACAGTTGGTGGTCATTTACCCATTATTATGGGATTCATCCCCTTGTTAAACCCTGATCCAAATAACGTGAGCCGTACATTTGAGGCTATACAGGATCTCCCCTGACCGTTGGATCTACATTGTGGTCATTCGACGTTGACCTATTGTGGGAGAGAAAAGGTGTTAAACAGTCAAAACCTCTAAACGCAAAACTCGTGAAGTAACGTGGATCATGGATCTAAGGATTCTTTGGGATCCTTCTTGACTGTTAGATCGAGCCTAGTGAAAGGATAGAGTAAAGTACTTCAGTGAAGTCCTACTCCGGGAGGTTCGACATGTTGGTGAATGAGAATATCATCAGAGTGTCGAAGGTTGGATTGACATGGCATGTTGATGTCACCTAGGGTGACATGGGCCCATAGTAGGTGTGCCACATGTCACCCTGATTCGTGACTTTCACATGCCTTATGTGTCAAATAGACCTTGACACGTGTCAGCAGTTGATTGGGCCACATGTCACCCTTGTCTTCTGCCAAATGTCTTATGTTGGATCAAACCAAGGAATATTATGGGTTGTCCAATCATTATTCGGCTCTCTGACTAAACCCCACTTCGGGTGATTCAGGATGCAAGGCGTGGAGTTTCCCTGAAGCGTCGAAGGTCAGATTGACATTAGCAGATGACATGGACAAAGCACAATGTGGAGTTCGACCGTGTGACAAAACCACCGCATATCAACATGTGGCTAAGCCATGTGTCCTGCTAATTTATCGTATATGGTATAGAGTTGGAGAGATGGGTACCACGTGTCAACGTGGCATCGTCGTTGTGTATCTTCCCGGTGGCAGATGGTAGTAGGGATAGTCGTGTAGAACGCCACGTACATGAGAGGGACTTGCTTCGGGAGTTCGGGACTTAGGAACTCCAAGTGTTTGGAGTGCTAGGACGTAAGCTCCAAAAAGGGCCAAAGGGTTGGAGCCACGTGGCAGGACTCAAGAGCTCAGAACTCTAGAGGATTTGCAAATATAGAAACGTGGTTAAAGCGCCGAAGTGTCGAAGCGCCAAAGTTTCCTCGGTTGTAGTGTTAAGATTTGATAGGACGGGCCCGCATGCGTCATGGTGATCTGGCATGTCTGGATAGCTCCATGTGGCATCATGGGATTGGACACGAATTAGGTGTGGGACCCGACCCCTCTAGTCAAGTCCAAGCGGTTGGTTAAATGCGAGTAAATCTTAACTGTTAGATCCAAAGGTGGACATAGCTCCATTGTAGATTCTGGAGTAGAGAGATGCTTCAGGACTTTGGGTCTTCGGGAAGCTTTAGCATTGTACAAAAGAGCGTGGAAAGGTTGAAGTTTGGAGACTAGGTTCCAACATCGGTCACATGGTAAAGTAAAAAGGGAAAAACAAGAAGCATCGAGGTTCTGGGAGCAAATAAGACCGCGACGACTCGACAAAGAATTTCCCCTGTAAACCCTTCTTCCACGGCCATGTCATTTCCAAAGGATGATGATTGGGGCTGCGATGGTGCCATGTTGGATGGTACAAGGAAAGTGAAGCCACGTGGATGCCACATGGTGAAGGGGGTGGCCATTGGCCATTGACACCCTGAAAACTTTAGAAGGCCTCAACTCTCGAACCAGAACTCAGTTTTGGATGAGCTTATAGTCGTTGGAAAGATCTCGGAGAGTAGAAGGCCATGGTGCCTCTCTTCGAGGAACTCATAGAAGCTATAGAAAAAAAAATATATATCCCATCCCTTAAAAGGTTACTTAAGGGGTTGGGTGTGTTACAATTGGATTTTCTGGAGCCCCGAGATTGAGATTCCTAGAAAGTCTTCACTAGAGCCCTAAAGGGAGTGAGAATTGCCTAAGGGACTACATGGGAGAGAAAGGGATCCCATCCTTAGGGTGGTGTAGGCTAGGGAAGAGAGTTGGGTGGTGGAAAAGGTTGTAGAAATTTGTGTGTCGTTATTGTTGGGTATTGGGTAGTGTGATGGAGTTTAGCTAGCCATAAGAGTCATTTTTCCTTGTGGATTCATAGCCCCAGCTCAGGGGTGGCCTACTGCTAAGAGAACTAGAGAAACATAGCCTATAGTTGGTAGGAACGTCCTTCGTACACAACTGGTCGGTGATATTTATTCATAAGATCAATGTTATGGTTTCTATGTTATCTTTTGAGTTGTTTGTGTGTGTTTTACTGATTAAAATGTTGGGAATGCTAATGAACATAATTTTGTTTTAATTATGTATGTTTATATTAATGTGCATGAGATTGTTTGTCATTTTGCACACATATTTCTTATAATAACCAAATAGAGAATACATTGGTATTAGAGCTATTAATTATGGAAATGTGAGCCAAGTTGAATAAAAGTTTTAAAAGGACAACATGTACATAGTTAAAATGGTAGTAATGTGACTCAGCATGGAGTCGAGTATGTTACAAATTGGTATCAAAGCTACAATATCGGGCTTGTATGGGCCAAACATAATAACACAGAGACAAATTTTGGAGTATGCCTACAAGTTGTTTAAGAAAATTTCTTGGGTGAAATTGAAAAAAACAACCTCGATTTCTAGAGGAAACCTATGGAAAAATTTATTCACGTAGGCCAAATGATATATTGCATTGGTCGACCAACCCGACTTCCCAGTCAAATTGTTTTTGGAGTCGACTGATGTGCTTCTTTGGTTGACCTGACTCGATAGTCAACCGACTCGACTACCTAGTCGATTTGTCTTTTCAATTGATTGGTGTGTTTCTTTGGTCTACCTGACCCGACGATCGATCGACTTGACTACTTAGTCCACTTGTCTTTGCAGTCGACTAATGTGTTTCTTTGGTCAACCCGACCCAATGATCGATCGCCTCAACTGCCTAGTTGACTTGTCTTTGTAGTCAACTGATGTGTTTCTTTGGTTGACCTACCTCGACGATCCACTAACTTAACTACCTAGTTGAATTGTCTTTGTAGTCGACTGGCGTATTCCACCAGTCGACCCACCTTGATGGTTGACCGAATCAATTGCCTAGTCAACTGACATGTTATAATGGTTGACTTCCTAGCTTAGTTGACTACCTGGCCCAGTTGGCTAGCCGACTCAACCCTCCAACAAGTACAATTATTAGAAAGATGGTCCAAAGGAGAATATGTCTGAGGGTTCAAGAGTTGGACTAGTGCTTCAAAGTTCTTTAGAGATTGAGATGACAAACATGTTGACAAAGATGCGATTTTATACACACAAAAAAACAAGTTTGGAGACAAAAACTTGTTTTGTCCATAACATAAGCTAAAATAATTAGATTCAAGTGAAATTTTGGGGTTTGGTCCATAGATTTGTGGGTCACAAAATTGCCAATGATGGTCATGGGCCAATTCAACTTCGAATTTCCAGAAATTGTAAATTAAGGGTTTTTGAAGAATGAGGTGGTAATTTGCAACAGAGGCCTTGTTGATGATGGAATTTTGATATGGAATTAGAGAAGTAGATATGAAAATATCTAGTGGATCATTTGGCCAAATTTCAATGGGTTTGGAATGGGGATGTAGAAATAGACCAAAATCCACTATTTTGAGACGTTTTGGGGATTTTGGAGATCTTTCGAGGAAGAAAAGGGACCCCATATCACCAATCTAAAAAAATTATTGTATTCAACATTTTACCTCCTCGGCAAGCCAGACAACTTTGTCCTAGCAAATATTTTCCAATTCTGCTCTGTTTGGGAGATAGCAATTTTTGCTAAAAAATCTAAAGTTGGAAAAAGTGCAAAAGGGACAAAGTTGACAATTCCAAATTGTTGTAGAATTCGACTGGAGTATCAAAACATAAATCTGAGAGTTTCTATGTACTTACTATCACCATTATTATTAGTACCTAATACAAAAAAAATAAAATCTAACATCTAACATATTTTCTTCTACACGTGGCAAAAGTAGGCCTATGAGATTAATTACACTAGTGAGACACGTGCATAAAAGGGGGCAAAAATGGTTGATTTCAAAGAGCCATAAATTTTAGCTCAAAACTTAGAAGTTGACATGAGTACAGTTATTGGAAAGTTGATTCAGAAATGATTGTGTATGATTAATGAAAATTTTACCATATGCATACTTTCTAACAACATTACTTGTATGCACATTGCTTAAAAAGTTAGTGCTACTTTTAGAACATATCCAACTTGATATGTGGACCAAGATCATGGAGGATACACAAGAAACTCATAGCCATGGAGAAGAAGTGAGGGGATTGAATATCAGATTGGGAAATGAAGAAACAAAATCCAATGGCTATAGAAGCAAGGTGGAGTCAATAAAGTTGGTTGAGACCATGAAGAATCTGAGAATGGAAGTACATAGCTACAAGGCTAATAATGAGATAAGAATAAAACATCAAGAGGAACATAATCATATAATCACTCACTTGCTACAAAGTCTAAACCAATTGCAAAGGAAAATCAGGGTTGGATCAAGACCAAGACATATGGAAGAAGGTAGACTTCATGTAGGAAGAGAGAACTATAAAAGATATAGGCTCTCAAGAAGTGCTAGTAGAACTCACCAAAAACATTATTCACCCACTCATTCAGTTGGGAAACTATATTCATCTACAAAATCATAGAGTAGACTTAAAATGTCCCTTGTTAGGCATCAAAGGAGAAGGCATGAATTAGACCATTTGCAAGGGGAACTCAAGAAGCTCAAGCCACCAATGTTTGATGGAGAGAATAAGAAGCGAGAAGAGGTTGAGACACGGTTTCTTGGAATCATAAAGTACTTTCAGTTTCACAATTACTCATCTAATTTGGAAACAAGGATTGTCATCTACCATCTTCAAGGGAAAGCTTCCATGTGATGGGACAAGATGAGGCAAGTCAAGAACATTAATGAAAAGAAGGTCTCTTGGAAGTAGTTTAAAAAACATTTCCAACGACAATATCTATCATAGCATTATTATGACAAGAATATGCAAGAGTTCTTTGAACTCAAGCTAGGGAACATGACTATGGAAGAATATGAGAAGAAATTCTTAGAGATGCTAAGGTACGTGGGAATCATCGAGGATGAGAATGTTAAAATTCAAATATTCTTGAGTGGATTTCCATCATTTTACAAAGATAGGATTCAATTTGATATACCTAGGACTCTAGAGTAGGCCACTAGGAACGCCAAGTACTTATATGAGAAGAAAAAAGGAAGAATAGTGGTGTTGAAGTCTTGGAGAGATAAGATGGAAGATAAAGTGGATCAAAGGAAGAAGAGATTCATGCCACCTTTCTTCATGAACAATTCTAATTCTTATCAACAAGGCCAACCAGATCAGAGTGAGTCCAAGATGGCACCATTTTTTAGGAAAAGAGAAAGACAACCAATCAAGTGTTGGGGTTGTAAGGGAGATCATAGGTACATAGACTTCCCTCATGGAGTGGATAGAATGAGGATTGTACACAATATTCAGGAAGATCCTACAATAGAATATGTGGGTAAAAGTGTTCCAAGGATATATGCATCTCTAGAGAATCAAAAGGTAGAACATCAATCGCACATGATTAAGGTGGAAGGTAAGACTACAAATCAACTTGTTGTTATTTGAATTGAATTAGGAGCAAGTCATGGTTACATTGATCCTAATATAGTGGACAGATTTCATTTGAAGAGGGACAAGCTTGAAAAATCATGGTTGGTACAACTATCCATTGGGACCAAGAAAAGAATTAATGAGATTGTTAGGAGTTCTCCCATAGACATGAATGGATTGAACACATTTGCACATTTGAATATCATATCATTGGGATATCATGATGTCTTAATTGGAATCGATTGGTTGGACCAACGTCACACTATGTTAGATTGTCATAATAAGACCTCTCATACTGGGTGGATAAATCCACCTTTAATTAAATCTGGCTGGGCCGACCTTTCATTATAACTGCTGGGGCCGACTTCTTATTCTTTACATTATAATTGTCCGATGACCAATCCGCAAAAGGGGATTTGGTCCTTATACAATTACCGACTTAGTTAATCCTCAATGGGG
>JASDQU010504313.1:20233-51143 GCA_032191745.1 Picea mariana | reverse complement strand
ATTGATCCATCTTCATCATATCAATGACAACTCATTGATCCATCTTCATCTATGCATTCTCATCAAGGAAAATACATATTGTATTACATCAATCATCAATCAATCAATCCTTCGACATCAATCAATCACTTGACATCAATCAATCAAACCATTGGCATCAATGACAACATGATCCAACAATTTAACCACTATATACATTAACAACAAACACATAAATATACAAAAATAAATTAAATACACATATAGGTTTTATAATCGAAGAAAACAAGGACTTAACTTTTCTCGTGTGATTGTGGTTAACATGTTTTTGGTTTGGTGTCGACTTGACATGTGTTGCCGACATTAACATAATCATTACTTCAACGTCGGTGCAAACTCACGTCGATGTCCATTAAAGTTGAGATCAATATACCCAGATATTTCTCTGAATCTTATGATGATAATGATGTTAGATTATGATAATTTTTTTTTATAATATACAATATCTAATATATTTAATTTATAATTTTATATTATTCATAAGAATTGAATTTGATTAGAGAAAATAATAATCATACTTCTCAACTACTCAAAATATATCTATTTATAAAACAAACTCCATAAATTAAATTTTATATTTCCATTTTCATAATCATTTTAATTTACTCTTTCCCTACTATTCATTCAAATGACATTATATAACAATATTGTATATTAATTAATATGTACAAAATAACTAAATGATAAATATAAATTAAATTTGGATTTTCATAATTTTAAATTCAATAAATATATATATTATTGTATATTGATTAATATATATAAAATAACTAAATGATAAATATAAATTGAATTGGGATTTTCATAATTTTAAATATTTTAAATTCAATAAATATATATATATTTGAAAAATACTTTACAAAAATATAATCCTCACAAAATTTCCTATCAAAATTTTCACACTTCAACAAATATAATCATAATGAAATTGAACATCTATTACCAACTCAAAACATTGAAACGACAAGTTATGTGTCTAAACCTTTGCAATTTTCAATACAGATATAATTATTAATAATGATATTACTGTTTCAGCTGTAGGTTGAAGGTTCTAGGAAATAGGATTTTTTTCAAGGATATTTACTTGAAATCTAACTAGAAATTGTTGGATTTATAAATTTGAGTGATTATTTCCATATAATCCAAATGTCTTAAATTTTTTTTTCAGTATACTAAATTCATTTCTATATTCAAAAATAAATTTTGAACAAGAAAAAATAAAGATTCGTGTAGATTTATATGACTGAATTCCTACCAAAGAAAATTTATTTTATACTCACTAAATGTGGAGTCGTGCTCAGCAACTAGCACCCACCGGCTTATGAGATCATTGAAAACCTAGCTAAGATATACTCCAGAGCTGGCTGTATATTTGAATATTGAAAATGAAAAAGATAAACGTTGATGTCCCGTCATGCTCAGAAGAAAATACAAGCAATAGCACTCAATATAGTTTGGATAATGAGTTCGCAATGTGCCAAAGATATTTTGTGAATATCCATCCACTGACCGAACAATGAATGATGTAACACTCAATATAGTTTGAATAATGAGTTCGCAAATATGCCAAAGATATTTTCTGAATATCCACCCACTGACCAAACAATGAATAATATAACACTTAATATAGTTTGAATAACGAGTTCGTAAAGTGGCAACAATATTTTCTGAATATCTACCCACTGACCGAATGATGATTGATATAATTATTCGAAAGGGCATCCGAGAGTAACGACAGTGAGCCAATGCAAAACACGCTGAGAAGCAGATTATCACAGAGAAGATATTAAATCCAACGAAAGTCACTGGAGTCCTCGGAAAATCACTATAGAATTCCAGAGGACGACCCCACGACCTGGACGTTTGTCAACTTCAACGATTAAAAACCAAATTTTTACGATACTAATTATTCTTTTTTTCAAAATGAAATTTTTTTTTGGGACATTTGTCTGAAATCTGGTGAAAAATTGTTAGATTAATAGATTTGAGTGATTGTTTCTGTATAATTTTAGTGTTCCAGAGTTTTTTCAGCATGCTGAATTCATTTCTGCATTTAGAAATGAATTTTGAACAACAAAAAACAGTGATTACTGTAAATTTATATGGCCTAAAAAAAAACCATTTCTTAGAACAGCTAAACAATGCCATTCTTTTTGAGTAGAGTTGTTGTGACTGACAGCTGAAATGGTGCATAGAGCAATGGACATGATATGTAGATTTAGTTAAATGTTTTTTAAATGTTTTATGTTTTGGAATTTAGATTTAATTAGATGTTTTTTAAATGTTTTATGTTTTGAAATTTATTTTAGTAACGAAGAATGTACAAATTTTAATGAATAGTAGTTTTTATTTTTTTTAAATCGTATTTTTAAATGTATAAATAAATTCGTCATTTGAAAAACTTAATGAAGCATTCCAATTATATAAACTTAATCATTCAACACTACAAATAAAATTAAATAAATAATATGTTTAAAAAAAAACAAAATTAAATCTTAGATATGTTTAAAATGCACCATTTGTGATGAAATTTAGGACTTTCCATGATATAGTTAAAACTTAATGGGGAAATGAAAACAAATTCAAAGAAGATAGTCCTAGCATATACTCTACTACCTTTTGTGACGCACACATTATGTATGTAGCTATGATGCTTTGTAGACTGTTCAAAAAGAAAATCCCTACACATTTCACTGTAGAGTGGGTTCCTATAATTCATGAAGTTGCAGAGGGCCTTACTTTTGATTAAAGAAAGTTGTTGTAGATAATTTGGTCAAACAAATTGAGGGTTATACAGCCCAGAAATCCGAAGGAGAGCATGATCCATTTTATATGTCTGCATATATTATGGAAGTTATATGTCTCAAAACCCCATTTCCATTTCCTCTGATGAATTGAAACTAGACCCCAACTGTCATTGGGCCAATACACATTTATCATTCCAAACTATGGGAGGAAAATGCAAAGGATTGTTTTTATGAGATTTGCCATAATGTTATTATTATGATTCATGAAGCCATTTATGGTCATCCTCCTCCAAGAATTTCTTAACAAATAATGGAGAATCTAGGTGTTATTGCAAACTGGTATATTGAAGAAATTTTTTCTTATATCATAGGTTTTGGTTATTATGCATCCCCACATGCTCTACCCATATTTCTACCAGATAGACTTATCTACAGAGAGGTATCTTATTAGACAATTTCTGCAAGTATCACCAAAGAATTGAAGGCTGGACAAAAAAGAGTTTGGCCAGCCTATCCTATACATGTTGGTATATTTTCATTATCATATTTTGTAAATGCTAAGGTTGAAGATTCAACCTTAGATGATATTACATTGTCTACAATTGAATTAAAAAAGAATGATCTACATAGAGTGGTAGAAAACCATTTGGCCCAATTTAATATGAAAAAATATTTCCTTGAAGATTCACCTTTTGACGAGGTTTTCATAAGAGCCATATCATATGATGAAGTTGTATCTAGGTTTCAAAATCTTCCTGAAAAGGAACAATCAAGTTTTCTTAATTTCCAAAAGCAGAAAAGGAATGGTTTACCCAAGATTTTACAATTAGAACAAAGTCTTATTCATAATGGTAATCCAACTTCACATGTGAAACCATCATCAAATCCCAAGCAACATGATTTGCCTGAGGTCAAAACCAAAGAAGTTGAAAAAACGCTAGAGATATTGTCCTAGGAAACAATAATTACAGGATCAACCTTACCAGGTAAGATCCTTGAAGAAACATTTGCATTTATTGAAGATTTCATGAAGCATGGACATACTCTTCCTCAGTTGACTTCAAACACTAAAACTCCTGTAAAAGAGTCACAACTCAAGGGGAATCTACTGCACTTGCAATTCCCATCCCATCTTTAACTCCCCTAGAAACAAGTTCTGAGATGCTTGGTTCAAAGGTAATAAATGCAAATGATTTGAAACCCATTGAACTAGAAGAAATGCCTTCATCGGATTTCTTCTTCAACAAGAAAAGGAAATCTATTGTAAGAAGAGAAGTTCAGAAAAAAGGAGGAGTAATTACTAGAAGGAAAAAAATGATTTTTGATGGACATGGTCAGAGTGATCCTGAATTCACAAAACAGGTAGCAGATTCCTTGGGGGTATTTGCAACAACTAACTTATGGTAAGTAGATAAATTGAGAGAGAAACTTGAATATAATTTTTTTATAATTGAGCAGTTGCAAAATGGTTTGAGACAAGAAGAGGTTATTTTCAGGGAGAAAGTCAATTCTGAACTAACTCAAGTCAAACAAGGTTTGGAGTAGCAGATCAAACAGTTAGAGGAGAAATTGAAGGTAAGTACTCAAGATCAACACTTGAGTAAGAACACTATTTCCCAGAGAGATACATTCATAAGTCAATTGCAAGCTTGACTAACTACAATTGAACATACAATTATTGGCATCTCTGCTTTTAAGAAACAGGCATTGGAAATCAATGAGGGATTGCAGATAGTTCAATAGAATTTCTATGAAAGTTTGGATATTATCCAAAAACATTATCATGCCATTAATAATTCATTGTAATTATTGCTGACAAAGAGAAAGAATCTATTATTGCTAGATCTAAATTTCAGGAACCCATAGTGTGGAGGAAAAATCTCAATATACCATGGTTTGTTCCTTTTTCAGAAATTGAATAGTTGAAAGGAGAAACGACATTAAAATCCCGAGAAAACAATTTTGAAGAAAGAAAATATTAGCCAAAGAAGAAAATAATGCTTGTCTAAATTCTCTTTTAGTTGTGGATGTAGAGATGGCATAAATTGATCTCGGTGATATTCATGCTTTTATTGGGAAAGTTGAGGTTGAAAAAATAAAAGAAAATATGAAGAAAAGTAGGGTGAGCATGCAAAATACTATATTTCAAGTCAATCATGTTAAATTGCAAGTCTTAAATGATCTTCTTGTCAAACAAAGTTTACAATATCAGAACACCCAGCAGGTTGCTGTGAAAATTCAAAGGAATTTACTATTGGTGCATAAAAAGGCGTTTACCTTTGAATTAAATTTCAATACATAACCCCCTAGGTTTGTACTTGCATTATTAGATTTGCACATGTAATACAAGGATTAAAAAAAGATAGTTTCATCTACGAGCAAATGAAGGAAAGATAAACCTCAATACAACCAACAAGCGAAGGAGTTTCCAGAAGAAGGATAGATGTTCAAATCTTTGTAATATTTAGTTAGTTTAGATTTTATTTGATTTCGAGAGATAGAAGTGTGGAAGTCTAACCAATTTTTGTTAAGACGATTTTGTATAAATAAACATATTAGAGATATAATCAAGGCTTTTTCTAGCTGGATGTAAAGAGAGACTTCTTAATACAAATTTATATAGGAAAAACATAGATTCTAAATTTCATTTCTTTGAGTTATGTGTTTTCTCTGTGTTGCTACTTTATCATAATTAATTTTATTCACTCTATGGTGCTTAAGGATCAAAGGATTACAATTTAGTAATACATCTATTGTGGTTCATATAATTGGATGTTTTTTCAGCTACAACGTTTCCTCTGTTATTACTGTAAGTAAAACAAGACCTGTATCTGTGTGGATTTCCTCATCTTAATTCATCTTTAATACATACTCTTCATGTTTCTTCTATTGCGAATAAGGTAATATTTATTAGAATTGGATACCTTACTTTGTTTGTCAATTTGTTTTTTCTATAATTCTACTTTCCATCTCTGGAATATTGATAAAAAAACAAAGGAAGAGATATTGCCTCTATGTTTTCTAAATCATTAGGTTATTGAAGCTTCATCTCAAGTTGAAGGTAGAAAAACACTATAAAAACAAATATTATAAACTTTGAATGCCTGACATTATTCTATGAGCCCGTAGTAAATCTCAGGAACAACAAAAGTATTTGCAGTCACAGACCAAGCTACAACAGTCACGACACTTCCGGTGGATGGGTTTCTTTCAACAGTTTCATTTGGTAATCAAGTATAAGAAAGGTATTCATAACAAGGTTGTAGATATGTTGTCAATACTAGTGACTAATTCATGCACAATACTCATATACAATCCTTTAGCTCATGAAATTTATGCAGAAAAATATGATAAGGATGATGATTTTAGAGACGCATATGATGTATTAACTCATGGAAATCAACATTCAAATTATTATATGCACAAAAATTTGTTATATCATCTTGGGAAACTTTGTATAACCATAGATGAAAGAGTAAATATAATAAGAGAATCTCATACATCTCTCATTTATGGTCATTTTGGGGTTGGTAAGACAGTTGCACAATAAAAAATATATTGTTATTAGCCTCGAATGCATGAAGCAGTTTACAAGTATATCAAAGGGTGTGTTATGTGTGCCACAAGAAATCCTAGAAACAAAAATTTGGGGTTATATACACCACTTCCAGTACCTTCTCAGCCATGGGAAAACATATCCACAGATTTTTTCCAATGTCTGGGATAGGTCATGATTATCCATATTTCTTCGTGGATAGATTCAACAAGATGTGTATTTTGGTGCCATGCAAGAAACAATTCATTACTAAACAGACATAAAATATGTTCTTTAATAATGTATGGGTTCATTTTGGACTTCCTACATCTATTATATCAGATCGAGACTCTCATTTTTTGGGAAAGTTTTGGTCTCATTTATGGGAGCTCATTGAAACTAAGTTAAAGAAGAGCACAAATTTTCATCCACAGACAAATGGATAGACAAAGGTGGTAAACAAAACAATGTTATATCTACTTCAATGGTACTGCAACAAGAATCCTAATTTAAAGGATGAACAATTACCTTATGTACAACATGCCTATAATCATTCCATTCATTCTTCTACTTAGAAAACGTATTTTGAAGTATGTTTTCGGTACTTGCCTAAATCACCTATGGAATTTGCTTTTGGATAAGCAGGTAAAGAACATGGACATTATGATACATATAAAGTTAAAATGTTCATTCAAAATATCCAGCAGGTACATCAAGTAGTACGTGAATAGTTGGAGAAGAGTCAAGACAACTACAAGGTGATTCATGAAAAACATTGGGTTGATCATCAATTTGAGGCTAGTGATCAGGTATGGTTACATATCATCAATGATAAAATGAAAGGGGAAGGTAAAAATCTAAGCCCAATCTGATATGGTCCATTCAAGATCTTGGAGAATATTGGTACAAATGCCTTTCATTTAGATCTACCATCCAACATGAAAATGTATTCAGTGGTAAATGTTGATAATTTGAAGCTTTATGAGCCTCTTATGCTTATAGATGAAGATGAAAGTATTCAGGTTCCAACAATTGATGATTTTTGACTAGAATATTTGGACGAGCTACAAGAAGATGACATTTTTGATAGAAGAATCACGACTTCACAACGAGGTGATGTGGAATATCTTCCAGTTGTTCTTAAATGGGTAAAACCAAGTAAATAAAAATGGATGGAGATCAGAAGGGTGAGGGAACTCTACCCTCACTTAGTTGTTGAGTAATCAAAACTTTTGGTGGTCCAAAAGGCTTCCAAAGGGAGGAATGGTCTAGGAGGATCTAGGAATGCTCAGAAAGGTCCAGGAGGATATGGAATGTCCATAAAGGTCCAAAAAGGTTCATAAATTCTCAAAATTAAAATATCCCAATTTCTCTCGAAAACACCATCAATGCATAGAGCTCAACAATAACTTTCCAACGGTGCAAAAATTGCCTCAAACAAAGTTCATATGCAAAAGATATGGTTGGTCAAGGTTCAAGTCAACCAGGTCAAAGGTCAAAGTCATAGGGGTCAAGGTGACACATGTCACCACTATAAGGGTGACATGTGGAAATATCGTAGAACTATATGGTGATGATGTCACCACACTCCAAGGGGCCAAGTGGCATGACAACATGTTGACTGGGCAAGTGATGTGGAAATCATACAGGTTACATGGACTAATTGTTTGTCGACACATGGAAATGATAGACCAATGAGAGACTTCCATGTGGCAGCATCACATTGGCCATTAATGGTTAAGGTTTATTAAAATTATGGGACTCGACGAGGGTCGAACCCGTGACCTCCATAAACCTTACCCAAGCCTTTGTTACCAATGTGCCACAAAAATTTTACTTAACCATATTGGGCGCCAAATTTATTTAAATTGATGTATTGTAATAGGTGGTGGAAAAACGGGTCAAGGGCCTAAGCCCTCAACCCATAGTTCTATTGATATATAATATAACCGTAATTGTAATCTCCACAGAGGGTTTAAACTATATCCCATATATATATATATATATATATATATATATATAAACCATTGTATGCTATAACAAAAAATGAGGTTTGCAGAGGATCAAACTCGAGACCTCAACCATGGTAACTAAATTCCTTAATCGTCACACCAAAGGCACCTCATGTTAAGGCAATGCCCATGGCATTCTATTTAATGATGACCATAGAATCCAAAGGGGATTTAATGGCCCATGACTTATTTAATGGGTGTGTGGACCGAGGACGGGACACACACTCAATAATATGTAGAGTATGGTCTTGAAGTTCATGCCAAGGGAAATAGGGCTTTGAGGTTACATCGTAAAGCATGTTGAGAGGTCCCTTGATGGAATTTTAAGAACTTTATATTCATTTTTCACGATTGTTCGCAAGGAATTCAATGGTGCACTCTGTTTTTAAGTTTGAGAATTGTAGAAAAGGTCATTGTAAAAAACATGAATTTGAGCATTAATAAAGAGGTCTCTATTGGAAGCAGATTCTGAGGCGTAGCCTAAATTGTGTGAACTCTGTTATCAAACTTCTGTATGTGATATTATCATTGTTTTTCATTTTTTGCTCAGTTATTTGTAAATCTTTTATCATTAAAGTGTATTTGGTTAGATAAGTATTTCACATGTAATTTTCAAAAAGTCAAGCGATCATTATTATTTTGAATATCAAGTAGATGTTTATATGTATTTAAAAACCAATCAACATCTAAATATGTTTTGGACCAAAACTGTTTGAAAATTTAATCTAAAATTCAAACAAGTGAAGAAGAAATTAATTAAATGTACTTGGTAAAATTCCCAGGGATCATATGGATACAAGTCTAAAGTCGGTATAATTTTATCGAAGTTCAATGGGTGTCCTGCTTGGATCCTTTTCTTCAGATAGAATCCCAACGTATCCTCTTTTGATGGATAGAATATAAAGCCTATAAGGGTGATTAACTCTCCCTACAAAGACCCATTTATGCATATGTTTCAAGAATGGACATATGATCTATTGTAAACAACTGATCATACAAATTTCCTCACAAAGAAGTGCCACTAGATAAGTTAGAATTTTTTTATATATACACAGTTTTTTGTATGGAAGTGCATCTAATTAAGGGCAGTTGTGCAATAGGCTGGTGCAATGAAAAGGGGAAGGATAAGGGCGGCGATGCAACAGGGCGATGGAGAGAGGTGCGGTAAAAAGGATAAGGGTGATGGTGCAACAGGTCGGTACAACGAAAAGGGTAAAGATAAGGGCAGTGGTACAACAAGGAGGTGGAGGGAGGTGTAGTAAAAAGGATAAGGGTAGCGGTGCAACAAAGCGATGGAGGGAGGTCAAGTCCAAGACGACAATAGGAAAATATATGCCACATTATTCCACATTATTCTAAGTAATTACACTAACACATGGAATGATTCTATAGTGCCTTAGTAGACAATGAAAATTGGGTGAGTAACCTCCCCTTAAAAAATCCTTCGGTGTGATTATCCTTTTTTTTTTACCTACTCACTCTCTCACCCAAATATTACTTGATAAATTTTAGTTTTGGGACCTACCCATTCTCTCACCCAATTATTACTTGATAAATTTTGTGCATGAAATATATTGGATCAATATAATTAAAGTAATAAAGTCAATGTCGGAGAAGGATGAGGCGAAGGTGGTGGACCTTTAGAGTCCCCTTCACCATCCTCATCATCGTCTTCTTTTGAGGTAAGTGAACATTCTTTTTATCAAAGTAAGTCCTCTAAGAAGTCTAATTGTAATGTGCCTTTATTAAAATTGGATGTCAAGTTTCAATTGCCAATCTATGATGGAGAATTGAATGTCAAGAAATTGGACAACTAGATTAAGCAAATAGAGGCATATTGTAGAGTTCAAAATTTTGTGGACAAAGCTACAAGGATACAACTAGTTTCTCTTCGACTAAGTGGCACAACCTTAATATCATGGGAGAGTAAGACAAAAGTTGATCATTTTCAAAAGGGTAAAGTAATATATACTTGGGATAACTTTACTAAGTCTATAAGAAAACAATTATATCCACTGGGTTATACACAAATTACAATAATAGAATGGAAGCATTTAAGGCAGGGCAAAGGTCAAAATTTTCAAGCATATACACAAGAATTAAAAAAGAAGGAATTATCCTTAGGGATTCCATTGTTTACCCATGAAACTCTTATAAAGTATATTGGTTGCATGCACTCATATCTTCATCACACTATTTTAATCTTTAACCTACTAACATTGATAAAGTTTTAGTACAAGCTACACATATCGAGGGTAGTAAGGGTAAGAATGAGATCGAAGATAAGGATCCATACATGTTTGAAAACAAACTGAAAGGTAAATGGAAGAGTAAGAAATCAGCTACAGTAAAGCAAGATGAGGGAAGAACTACATGTTAACACTATAAGAGAAGGGACATGAGGAATCACAGTGTTGGAAATTGCTTCCAGAATTATGATCGAAGAAGTTTAAGGATAAATGGAAGCAAAAGACCGTTGCATCAATTCATTAGGATCTAGGGTCAAATTTTGGGGATGAATCTAATATCATGGCAATAGGAAGAAAAAATATATAAAATATTAATTTCAATTATTCAATTCAATATGCTAAATTGGAAAGTGATACTAATCAAAAGAAAAAAAGCGAGATTTTTCATGTCAGAGTTATAGTCAAGCATACAAAAGTAGATACTTTATTTGACAATGGATCTCAATTTAACTTAATATCTGAAGCAATTGTTAAGAGGATGGGTTCGAATAGGACACCTCATAAAAATCCTTATCCATTAGGATGGGTGTGTGAAGATGCTAAGTTGCAGGTGACAAAAGAGTGTAAGATCAGATTTGTAATTATAGCTAAGTTATTTGACAAGATTGAGTTACATGTTGTGCCTCTTGAAATTTGTGGAATTGTCTTGGGTATTCCATATATATTTGACAAGAAGGCCATATTCTATCATAAAGAGAATAACTATCATATTTTCAAGTATGGAGTTGAATTTATCATTAGATCTCATCATATCAAGAATAATGTTTCTTTAGTGATCATAGGGAAAATGAAGAGATTCATGAGCACAAGTAAATCTTTTGTTATAATGATAGTGAAACAAAAAGAAGAAGATATAACAAATGCTTTATCAGGTTGTGATATAGATCATAAACAAGAGTTGGCCAACATCACATCTAACTATGATGAGTTGTTTCATGAATGTGTTGGGTTGCCTCCTAAGAGGGAGGTTGAACATGAAATATATTTGTAGCAGGATGCTTCTCTTCCAAATATTGGAATGTATAGGTCATCAGTGATCGAGAATGCATAAATAAAGAAGTAAGTTTAGGAGTTACTCAATAAAGGAATTATCAAACCAATATCATCTCTGTGTGGTTCTCCTATTGTATTATTTAAAAAGAAAGATAACATGTGGAGGATGTGTATTGACTTTCGATCCTTGAACAAGATTATGGTAAAAAACCATTATCGTCTTCCCATAATTGATGACTTATTGGATAAATTAAAGAATGTTGTTTATTTCACTAAGATGGACTTGATAAATGGTTATCATTAGATCAAAATTACAGAAGGTGGCATATGGAAAACTGCTTTCAAGACCAAGCAAAGATTGTTCGAATGATTAGTTATGCCATTTGGGTTATGCAATGCACCAACAACATTTATGAAGGTAATGAATGATGTGTTCATACCTTACATAGATTATTTTTTTATCATCTATTTAGATGATATATTGATCTTTAGTCAAAGATGGGAAGTTCATATGATGCATGTCAAGAAAGTCTTTGAAATATTTAAGAAGGAGAAGCTATATATCAAAATGTCTAAATATGAATTCGGCAAAACTTCTCTGGTATAATTGGGTTACATTGTAGGGAATGGTCAACTAAAAATAGATCCCGCAAAAGTAGAAGTCCTTGTGAAATGGCCCAAGCCAACTACTCCCAAAAAAGTATGAAGCTTCTTAGGAGTAGTACAATACTCGAGGAAATTTATTGCTAATTTCTCATACACAACAACTCATCTACATGCATTAACAAGTGTTAAACAAGTCTTTCAATGGAGAGGAAAGCAGTAGAAAGCATTCGAGACATTGAAGGAAAATACAAGAACTGCACCAGTTTTGGCTCTACCATATTTACAACATCCATTTGAGATTCAAACCTATGCAAGTGGATATGCCATGGGAGTAGTCTTTATGCAACGAGGAAAATGTACATGTTATCATTCTGAGACTTTCACTCAAGTTGTGATTAACTATCAAATATATGATAAGGAATTGTATGCATTGGTACAACATGTAAAGAAATGGAATCATTAATTAATGGGAAAGGAGACTATAATTCATACAGATCATCGACCATTACAGTATTTTCATTTATAGACCAAACTACAACAATCATGACACTTCCGGTGGATGGGTTTATTACAACATTTTCATTGTTAATAAAGTATAATAAAGGTATTCATAACAAGGTTGTAGATATGTTCTCAAGACCAATGATTAATGCATCCACAATACTCATGTATAATCCTTTAGCTCATGAAAGTTATGAAAAAAAATATGCTAAGGATGATGATTTTAGAGATGTATATGATGTATTAACTCCTGGAAATCAACATTCAGATTATTATATGCACAAATTTTTTTATATCCAAACATGAAAGAGTAAATATAATAAGAGAAGCTCATACATCTCTCATTTCTGGTCATTTTGGGGTTGGTACGATAGTTGCACAGTTACATAGATATTTTTATTGCCCTCGAATGAATGAAATGATTTCTAAGTATATCAAAGGGTGTGCTATGTGTGGCACAAGCAAGCCTAGCAACATAAAGTTGGGGTTATATACACCACTTCCAGTACCTTCTCAGCCATGGGAAAGTATATCCATGGATTA
The DNA here is from genome assembly GCA_032191745.1 of Picea mariana. NCBI lineage: Eukaryota > Viridiplantae > Streptophyta > Pinopsida > Pinales > Pinaceae > Picea > Picea mariana. Next base: position 37,918 of record JASDQU010504313.1, on the reverse strand, counting down.
TGTTTGATGTCCGGGATAGGTCATGATTATCTATATGTCGTCGTGGATAGATTCAACAATATGTGTATTTTCATGCCATGTAAGAAACAAGTCATAATTGAACAAACAACAAAGATGTTCTTTACTACTGTATGGGTTCATTTTGGACTTCTTACATCTATTATATTAGATTGAGACTCTCGTTTTTTGGGAAATTTTTGGTCTTATTTATGGGAGCTCATTGTGTAACATCCTCACTATAATCCACATTTTGGTTAATGTTTATGTAGATATGATGTGTGGTTACGAAAAAAGCGATGTAATATGCGAATTGTATTTCCTTGTTTTATTAATAAAAATGTGATATCAACTACTAAGGGGACATGGACAAGAGATGGGGGATGAATTAATCCGCAAGAGAGAGGAGTGTCTAGGATAATGTCCAAGATGGGTCCCAAGGGGAAATACCCATGTATATTAATTTAACCCATTTTCCTAAATTTTCGATTTGTCTATGAACCTTCCCATTTCTGATTGAGTGTTCCCAAAGCCAATCATTGAATACATGTAAGAGGGTGGGTGTAAGTGGTCACATCCCAAATTTATTGTGCACATGGAGGTTGAGTAAAATCATCTCAAGGAAGGGTGTGAGTCAAGAAAGGCAAGACAAAGAGAGTAAATTTTCATGGGTTGGGGCAACAAGTTTTAGTTAGTCAAGTTTATGTATGAGAAACAAGGGGAGAGAAAGAAACAAAGCTTGAAGTTGATGCAACCATGGAGGGAAAATGCTAGAGCATATTGGAACATAATTAGAGCGAATTGGAGATGGAAAAATGAAGAGCTAGGTTGTCAGGCCTGAAGAGTGAAATCCTGGGTGAGTTGCATTGAAACAACAAGTGTTTGCTTATGGTTTGCTGATAGGTTTCCTAGCAGCAATTTACCTTGAGTTCCCAACTAAGAGATCCCTATATACTTGTGCCAGAGAGACCTTGATAAACAAATGGGACACTCGGGTGATTGAGATCAATGAAGGGGTACATTCCTTGGGTTGGACAAGTGAAGAGGAAGAGAGCTGGTGGAAAATCGGTGCAGTTGTAGGAGAATATCTGTTGGCTTGAGAGATTTATGAGTTGTGAGTGAACTGTGAGAGACCACCCTCTTTTGTGGATTGCAAGCCTCAACTCTGGGGTGACTGGTTATTGATATTTAGAACAAACGATCCATGGTTGGGTGGAACATTTTTCCCAAGCAACTGGTTGCACAACTGTTGTGAAAAGATAAGTGTTTTATGTTGTTGTTATGTTAAATTTTGTATTTAATTGTTGTGCATGCACTTTGTTTATTTGGAAGTGATTTATATTTTTCTATAATGAGTTGTTTAGTTGAATTTCATGTTGATTATTGGCATGTTGTAGATGCACCTATTTTATGGTTGTAGAGAGTATATAAATATATTTTAATTCGTAGTTGTAAGCTACAAGAAATCAACTAATGGTAAATGAATTAATTTGGTTAGCATAAAATTCGTTTTTAAGAGTATTCTACACTGTAATGTCACTCATATGGGCTGGGGTATGTTACATTATGGTATCAAAGCTTTGGTTTGAACACCAATATTGTATGGGCCAAGATGGATGCGAATTCGTGAAAGTTTGTCGTAGTAGATTTTGTCTGTGACTAATTTGGGGAAAAACAATGAATTTTGAGAGAAATCCCCAAATTCGTGGGAAAAATTCGAGTTTGAATGACTCCGGACAATTTAACAAGGTTAATGGAGTAGAGCGGTGAAGTTGTAGATTGAAATTTCACCTAAATGGTCGAAATTCGAGTTTTAATGGTCTCATGTAGAATTACATGCAGTTTGGTGGATCGATGATTGAGATCTCTTTTGAACTAGAGATTGATGGTTGGGATTCACTATGATAAATTTAAAAAATCCTAATGTTTCAACCGTTTTAAATGTTGATCATATCAATGGCTAGGATTAAATCAAGGATTGTTAAAGGGATCAGATCGACAGTTTAGATCAATCAGAGAAAGGTCAAACTTTTTCTAAGTGTTAAAGTTCACCAAGAGAAATCATTGACGGCCGATGGATAGATCGACTAAAATGGAAAAAAATTTGGTTTGTCCCTAAAAAATCTTTGACCATCGATGGCCAATGGTTAGGGGCTGGCCGAATCTACCAAAGTGTTTTCAATTGTCGATGGAAGTCGTTGATGGCCGTTGGGCCAATGGTCGAGCGTCGGCCGATTTAGTGAAGTGTCCCAAAAGAGCAAAAAAAGTCGTCGATGTTCGATGGTTCAATGGTTCGAGCTCAGACTATTTTGGTGAAATGTTTGAATCAAGCAAGAGAATTCATCAATGGTCGATGTGCCGGTGGTTTGGCATCGGTCGAAGTCATCGAGGTGTCCGAGTTGTCCAAGAGAATTGGCCAATGTTCGATGGGGAAGAGAGGATGATAACATCATCATCCAAGTGTTATGACACATCAAAATACACGTGTCATGCCATTTCACCCAAGTTGACACCTTAGGATGACGTTTCATGCCATGTCAGCCAACAGAAGTGGCCGATGGTCAAATCGATCGATTTGGAAAAGCATTTGATAGTCACTGGGGCTCATCAATCACTGATGGGTGGGTGGTAGAGAATCAATAGATTGAGTGGAGAGTTTTTCATTCACCAATAAATATCTTCGATGGTCGTTTTAATATTTGTTTGAAAATCGGGTACCAGGGAAATAGACTGACGACCGACGGTTGGATCGGTAGCTTTGGAAAAATGTTTTGCGCATCCAAAGGATGATACCGATCGTCGATGGTCGACAAGTTCATATCAATTGTTTTTGGTTATCATGATTGGAGATCAATGGTTAATATTTAAAGAACTGTTATTGTAATAAAATAGTGAATTTTGTGTGCAATGTTTCAAAGTTTTCATATTTTTTAAGGTCATTAACTTGCAAGGCATTTTTGAGGCCCTAAACAATATTTTTAGCAAGTCAAAACCCAAGAGAACAAAGTGTAGCAAGGTACATTGTGTCTCTGTATTTCAAATAAAATAACTCGAAGAGAGTTATCCAATGAGCTAAATGGTTCTTGAAACAGAGCTCGTATGAGAAAGTTACAACCAAAAGAATGAGGGTAAAATGTTGGCACCGATATTACTTCTAGAGGGCATAACTCTATGCTCATAAGTCTGTTTGGGGCACAAGAGAAGTCGATGGAAATATTATGACCCATAGAAGCTAGTGGTGGAGTCATATTTTGGTTATGGGTACCTGAAAATGTGTAGGAAGAGAAATAAGACACTTGTAGCATACATGAGTAAATTGAGTAAAACAACCTAAACTTCTTTGGACCATAACTTTCATCTCGGAGATTGGATTTGAGAAAACAAATAGTAGTTGCAAAGGTATTGAGGAGTAGAAGACATCTGTAAACCCATAATTTTTATTTTGGAAATTTAATTTCTCATAAATTAATAAATAGATTTTTGTAGCAGTAAAAAGAGTGGAATTGCAACATGTAGTTGTTGTAACTTTTCACTCAGAATTCATATTGAGGCATGAGTACAGTCATTGGGAAGATGTTTCAAGGAGGAATGCATCAAGAAAATCAAAATTTCAATCGGTGCAATACATCCTTCATAAATTTATGAATAAATAACATGTATTCTATATGATGAAATGGTTTATGCTATGCATATTTCTAACAATAATTATTATATGCACATTTCTTACAGAATTAGAGGTACAAAAAGAGAGTTTAGTTATTATATGAGGAATGGAGTCATGGAAGATAATGAAGGATCTTGCATCCATGAGGACGAGATCATAAGTCAACATTTTAGCATGGAGAATGCTAAGACAAATTCAAATGGAAGAAGAGATAGGAAAGAGCTTGTCTCTATGAGAAGTCTGCATAGGGAAGTGCAAAGCTACAAGGATGATAATGAAAGGATTATGAAGGCTCAGAAAGAGATACTTAAAATTTTGAATGTGCTGCATAATAAAGTTAACAAGGATTCTGGCACTAAGAAATTAGCTAGTTTTAGACAAGTATCAACATCTAGATCCCATAGAAAAAGGGATGATAATGGAAATGATAGGAAATCTAGAAGCATGAGAAGGCACCATCATTATCCAATGTGGCCAAATATAAGAAATCATGCAAGACCATGGCCAGGGAGTAGCCCAAGTGTGTATCATGTTCGGAGGTAAAGAAGAAGGCGTGAGGCATACATATTCCAAGGTGAACTCAAGAAAATAAATCCACCTACTTTCAATGGTGAGCACGGGAAAGGAGAAGAGGCATAGGGAGAGGCATGGTTGTTTGAAATGAAGAAATATTTCCAGCTGCATGATTACCCATCTCAGGTACAAGCTATAATTTCCACCTACCACTTGCAAGGAAAGGAAGCCATGTGGTGGGATCATCTTAAGCAAGCCAAGAACCTTGATGAGAAGAGGATATCATGGAGGAAATTCAAAGGATATTTCCAAGAGAAATATTTGTCCAAGAATTATTATGAAAGAAAGATGAAAGAGTCATTTGAAATCAAATTGGGAACCATGTCAATGCAGGAATATGAGAAGTGGTTATTTGAATTGTTGAAGTATGTTTACTTCATCAAGGATGAGAAAGTCAAAATCCAAAGGTTTCTAAGTGGTTTACCCTCCTTCTATAGTGACAAGATACAATATGATAATCCCAACACCTTGGAGGAAACCATAAGGAGAGAGAGGCACCTTTATGAGCAAAGCAAAGGCCAGTTTTCCAAAGGGATTGGAATGACAAGATGAAAGGGAGAAAAGGATCAAAAGCATGGAGGTTTTAAGCCACCCTTTTTTAGAGATAACTCCCAAGCGAATCAACAATGCCAGGCACCCCAAACTGAGAAAAAGAATGTAGATTCACTTGGGAAAAGGCCAAGACAACAACTTGTTCAATGTTGTGGATGTGAGGGAAATCACTTATATAGGGACCGCCCTCACAAAGGAGAAAGAATGAGGACCGTAGACAACATTCAGGAGGATGAAACAGTCAAATACATGGGAGGGAGCATGGCAAGAATTTATGCAGCCTTGGACAACAAGAAGGAAGAATACCAATCCCCCATGATTGAAGTGGAAGGTAATATTGATAACCATCCCATAGCTATTTTAATTGATTCTGGAGCTAGCCATAGTTATATAAATTATAACATCGTTGAAATATTTCACTTGAAAATAAGTAAGCATAAAAATTCTTGGTTAGTTCAGTTAGCCATGGGGGATAAGAGGAAAATCAATGAGTTGGTTAAAGATTGTCAAATAGACATGAATGGACTCAACATGAAGGTAGATGTAAACAACATACCATTCGGTTCATATGAATTACTAATTAACATGGATTGGGTGAAAAAAAATCATGTTTTCCTAGGTTGTTACAGCAAGACAATCACATGTCTTGATGAGGAAGGGAAGCAAGGAAAGATTCAAGGCACTCCAAGAGTTGTAGTTGTTAGAGAGATTTTAGCTATGTAGTTGATAAAGATATTCAGGAAGGATGTCAAATGTTTGGAACCGATATGGAGGAGGAAGACAAAGACAAAGTGGAAAGAATTGAAGACCATCCGGTCTTGAGGTATTTTGAATATGTTTTTAGATAAATCCTAGAATTTACACCAAAGAGAGACATTGATTTCTCTATTGATTTGGTGACAAGAGATACCACAGTGTCTAAGACACCTTATAGAATGGGCACACCAGAACTAAAAGAGTTACAAATCCATTTTTAAGAAATTTTGAAGAAGGGATATGTACACCCAAGTGTGTCACCTTGGGGAGACCTGATTATTTTTGTAAAGAAGAAGGACAGAACCTTAAGGTTATGTATTTATTTTAGGTAGCTTAATAAAGTTACCGTAAATAATAAGTATCCTTTTCCAATAATTGATGATTTGTTTGATCAGTTGAAAGGTGCGAGAATATTTTCGAAGATTGACTTGAGATCAAGCTATCATCAACTAAGGATAAAGGAAGATGACATCAACAAGACAACATTCATAACAATATATGGGAATTATGAATTCATGGTAGTGCCATTTGGACTATCAAATGCCCCAACAATTTTTACATGTTTGATGAATGGAGTGTTCAGGGAGTACCTAGACAAGTTTGTGATTATGTACTTAGATGATATACTCGTCTATTCCAAATCAGAAGAAGAACATGAGAGACATTTAAGAATGGTGTTGCAAGTTTTAAGAGAGAATAAATTTATGCTAAGCTAAGTAAGTACATTGTTTACCAAAAGAATATGCACTACATGGGGCATACAATTTCAGTGGCAGGAACAGAAGTTGATCCTGAGAATATAGAGGCCATTAGAGGATGGACAGTGCCAAAGAATGTTAAAGAGGCCAAATCATTCATGGGTATTTCCGGTTATTACCAAAGATTCATAAAAACAAATTCAATTATTTCAAGTACAATCACTTCTTTGCAAAAGAAGGGAGTAAAGTTTGAATGGACTTCCAAGTGTGAAGAGAACTCTCAACAGTTGAAGGGATTATTGACAAGTGCACCAATATTGAATATTGCATATCCAAGAAAATATTTTCTTGTGTGCATCGATGCATGCAAGGAAGGACTCGATGGAGTTCTCAGTCAAAAGGACCATGTGGTATGATATGAGTCCGGATAATTAAAATAGCATGAGAGGAATTATTCTACACATGAATTGGAGTTAGTAATGATTGTACATGCATTGAAAATGTGGAGGCATTACCTTATGGGTAAGAAATTTGAGCTAAGGACAGACCACTCTGGTCTGAAGCATTTTTTTAGACAACCAACATCAAATGCTAGGCAAACTAGATGGATGAAATTTATGAGGGAATATGACTTCTAGATTAAGCATATAAAGGGAAAGGAAAATCAAGTGGCTGATGAACTCAGTAAGAGAGATCGTGAAGTGCATATTGCATCCATTAGAATGTATATGACATATCTGAAAGACAAAATTGTTGCAACAAAAAATTCAGATCAGAATTATTTAAAAATAAAAGAGACATTACAACAAGGTATTTTTCAACAAAAATTTAATTATTATGAGCTGAAAGAAGATTGAATTATCATGTACAAAGGTAAGGTGTATGTGTCGAATTAGGGAGTTAAAAAATGCAATTTTGAAGGACATACATAATGTGCCATATTACGAGCACCCATGATATCGGAAAAAAACTGCAACAGTAAGAAGCCAATACTTTTGGTCAGGACTGAAGAAGGAAGTGAATAATTACATAGCTAGATGTATAGAATGCCAAAAAGTAAAGACATAACATAAACACCTAGCAAGTTTTCTACAACCATTTCTCATTCCAGAATGTAAGTGGGAAGTAGTTACAATTGATTTTATTACTAAGCTTCCCATAATAGTGAAGCAATATGATTCCATCATGGTGGTGGTGGATAAATTAACTAAATCAACACATTTTAATCCAGTAAAGACTGCACACAAGGCCACAAATATTGCATATATTTATATGAAAGAAGTTGCTAGGCTAGATGGAGTTCCTAAGACAATAGTTTCAGATAGAGATCCAAAGTTTACTTCCAAAATTTGGAAGGGTTTTTTCAAGGGCTTTGGGAAAAATTTAAATCTTAGTACAACATATCATCCAAAGTCATATGGGAAAATAGAAAGGACTAACAAAATGATTGAGGACATGCTTAGAATGTATGTGATGGATCAACCATAAAAGTGGGAAGCTTATATTCATTTAGTTGAATTTTCCTACAATAATGGGTAGCATGCCTCATTGAAGATGAGTCCAGTTGAAGCATTGTATGGTAGAAAATGTAACACTCCAGTAAATTCGGATAACCTAGCAGACATAGCAGTGGTTGGGCCAAAATTGTTAAAAGAAATGGAAGAGCAGATGGAAAAGATAAAGCGGAATTTAAAAGCAGCCCAAGATAGGAAGAAAAATTATCCAGACAAGAACAAAATTTTCAGATATTTTAAAGTGGGAGAGAATGTGTTCTTAAAAGTAAAGGAAAAGATAAGTTTTATAAGATTGGGAGGTTGCCCGAGGTTGGTAACAAGATATTGTGGGCCTTTTTAAATACTAGAAAAGATAGGGCCAGTTGCATACATGTTAGATTTGTTTGCATCCATGAGAGTGCATAATGTATTTCATGTGTCATTGTTAAATAAATATGAGTTTGATCCTAACCACATAATTGATTGAAATGTGATCCAGGTGGAGCACGAAGGGGATTTCTGGGTGGAACCAGTACACATCTTGGACTGGAAATTCAAAGTGCTCAGGAACAAAGACATAGGGTAGGTAAAGGTTCAATGGACCTATTATGGTCCTGAATATCCTACATGTAAGCATGAAGAAAACATGCGGGTAGGATACCCACAAATTTTTGACAATTTTGAAGAAGAAAAAATCCAAGACTCCGTTTTGAGGGCTAAAATTCTGGAACCACATCTTAGAGTTCTAACCAACTACATTGGGGACCTTGATAAAAGAATGCCTCATTCATTGGGTTAGCCTTGATAAATGGATGGTACATCCCTTTTCTTATCCCTAATAAACTGATGGTACATCCCTTGGGTTATCCCTAATAAATTAATGGTGCATTCCTTGGGTTGGTGAGTTGAGTGGAACATGAGATTATGATTAGAACTACTACTGGAGTTGTTAAATTGCAAAATTTTATTTATAAGTATTGTGATGTAAATTTTCATATATGTATATCAACATAGAGTGCACCAAGGACGACACACAATTGTAGGGGAGGGGGACTGTAACATCCCCACTATAATCCCTAGTTTAACTAATGTTTATGTAGATATAATGTGTGGCTACAACTAAAGCGATGTAATATGTGAATTGTATTTCCTTGTTTTATTAATAAAAATGTGATGTTAGTTGTTAAGGGGACATGGACAAGATATGGGGGGTGAATTAATCCACAAGACAGGGGAGTGTCTAGGATAATGGCCAAGAGGGGTCCAAGGGGGAAATACCCATGTATATTAATTTAACCCATTTTCCTAATTATTTTTACTTGTATATGAACCTTTCCATTTCTTATTGATTGTTCCCAAAGCCAATAATTGAATACATGTAACAGGGTGGGTGTGAGTGGTCACATCCCAAAGTTATTAGGCACATGGGGGTTTATTACAATCAACTTGGGGAAGAGTGTGAGTCAAGAAAGGAAACCCAAAGAAAGGAAATTCATATGGGTTGGGGAAACAAGTTTTAGTTAGTAGATTTTGTTCATGGGAAACAAGGGAAGAACAAGAAATAGATCTTGAAGCTAATGCAATCATGGAGGGAGAATTCTAGAGCATATTGGAGTGTAATTGGAGCAAATTGGAGCTGGAAAACTAAAGGGCCAGGTTGTCAGGCCTGAAGAGTGAATTCCTGGGTGAGTTGCACTGAAACAATAAGTGTTTGTTGTTGGTTTGTTGATAGTTTTCCTAGAAAAAATTTGCCTTTAGTTCCCAGCTGAGAGATTCCTAGTTGTTTGTGCCAAAGAGACCCTGATAAATGAATGGGATGGTTGATGGACTCATATCAGTGAAGGGGTACATTCCTTGGGTTGGACAGGTCAAGAGGAAGACAGCTGGTGTAAAATTGAGTTAGCTATAGGAGAATATCAGTTGGGTTGAGAGGTTTTTTTGGCTCTGAGTGGAATGTGAGAAACCACCCTCTTTTATGGATTGATAGCCTCAGCGCGAGCATTACTAGCTATTGAGATTTGGAACATTTATTCTATGTTTGGGTGGAACGTCCATACCAAACAGCTAGTTGCACAACTATTGTGAACAGATAAGTGTTTTATCTTGATGTTATGTTAAATTATGTGTTTATTTGATGTGCATGCACTCTATGTATTTGGATGTGATTTATATGTTGTTGTAATGAGTTATTTAGCTACATTTCATGTTGATTATTGGCATGTTGTATATGCACCTATTTTATGGTTGTATACAATATCTAAATCTATTTTAATTTGTAGATGTAAGCTACAGGAAATCAACTAACGGTAAATGAATTAATTTAGTTAGTAGAAATTTTATTTTTAAGAGTATTCTGCATCGTAATTTCACTCAGATGGGATGGGTGACATTACACATTGACACTGGGTTAAAGAAGAGAACAAGTTTTCGTCCATCGACAAATGGGTAGATAGAGGTGGTAAACATAACAATGGTACATCTACTTTGAGGGGTCTACAACAAGCATCCTAAGTTATGGTATGAATAATTACCTCATGTACAACATGCCTATATTAATCATTCCATGCATTTGTCTACTCAGAAAAACCCTTTTGAAGTATGTTTGGGGTACTTTCCTAAATCACCTATGGAATTTGTTTTTGGAGAAGAAGGTAAAGAAGATGGACATGATGATACAGATAAAGATAAAATGTTCATTCAAAATATCCATCAAGTACATCCAGAAATACATGAATAGTTGGATAAGATTCAATCAAAATACAAGGCGAGGCAAGAAAAACATCGGGTTGATCATCAATTTGAGGTCAGTGATCAAGTATGGTTAAATATCAACAAGGATAGAATGAAATGGGAAGGTAAAAGGCTAATGTCAATCCGATATGATCCATTAAAGATCTTGAAGAAAATTGGTACTAATGTCTTTCATTTAGATCTACCATCCTACATGCAAATGTATTCAGAGGTAAATGTTGAGAATTTGAATATTTATTAGACTCCTATGATTATAGATGAAGATGAAAGTATTCACAATCCAACAATTGATGATTTTTCTCTAGAATATTTGGACGAGCTATGGGAAGATGTTATTCTCGACATAAGAATTAGGACTTCAAAGCGAGGTTGTGTGGAATATATTCTATTTGGTCTTAAAGGGGTAAAACCAAGTAAAGAAAAATGGATGGAGATCGGAAGGGTGAGGGAAATCTACCCTCACTTAGTTTCTAAGTAATCAAAACTTTTGGTGGTCCAAAAGGCTTCCAATGGGGAGCCATGGTCTAGGAGGATCTAGGAATGCTCATAGAGGTCTACAAGGATCTAGAACGTCCATACAGGTCATGAAAGGTTCATAATTGCTCAAAATTAAATTATCCCAAATGATATCAAAAACACAATCAATGTGTAGAGCTCGGTGATAGCTTTCCAATGGTGTAAAATCTGCCTCAAACAAAGTTCGTATGCAAAACATATGGTTGTTCAAAGTTCAAGTCAACTAGGTCAAAGGTCAAAGTCAAAGGGTTCAAGGTGACATGTGTCACCATTATAAGGGTGACATGTGGAAATACCATACAACTATATGACGATGACATGGCCACACCCTAAGGGGTCAAGTGGCATGACAACATGTTGACTGGGCAAGTGATGTGGCAATCGTATAGGTTACATGGACTAATTGTTTGTCGACACATGGAAAGGATAGACCAATGAGATACTTCCACGTGGTAGACTCCCATTTTCCATTAATGGTCAAGGTTTATTAAAATTATGGAAGTCGATGGGGGTTAAACCCATGACCTTCATAAACCTTAACCAAGCCTCTGTTACCAATGCACCATACAAATGTTACTTAACCATATTGGGTGCCAAATTTATTTGAAATGATGTATTGTATTGAGTGGTGAAAAAAAGGGTCGAGGGCCTAAGCCCTTGACCCATAGTTTGATAGATTTATATTATAACCGTAATCATAATCTCCGTAGAGGGTTTAAAATATATTCCATATGTATATAAAAACCACCATATGTTATAACCAAAAATGAGGTTCCCAGAGGATTGAACCTGCAACCTTATCCTTGCTAACCAAATGCCTTAACTATTGCGCCAAAGGCACCTCATCTTAAGGCAATGACCACAACATTGTATTTAATGCTGACCACATAATCCAGAGGGGAGTTAAGGGACCACGACCTATTTAATGGGTGTGTGGATCGAGGATGGGACACACACTCATTAATATGCAGAGTATGGTCTCGAAGTTCATACCAAGGGAAACAAGGCTTTGAGGTTACATCATAAATCATGTCGAGAGGTCCCTTGATGGAATTTTAAGAACTTTATATTCATTTTTCACAATTTTTCAGAAGGAATCCAATGGTGCACTCCGTTTTTGGGTTTGAGAATTGCAAAAAAAGGTCATTGTAAAACACAAGAATTTGAGAATTAATAAAGAGGTCTTTATTGGAAGTGGACCCAAAGATGTATCCCAAATTTGGTGAACTCCGTTATCAAACATATGTAAGTGATATTATCATTGTTTTTCATTTTGTGCTCAGTTATTTGTAAGTCTGTTATCATAAAAGTTTATTTTGTTAGAAAATTATTTCACATGTAAATTGCAAACAATAAAGAAATCGTTATTATTTCGAATATCGAGTAGATGTTTATATGTATTTAAAAAGTAGTCAACATCTAAGGATTTTTTGAATCAATACTTTGTGAAAATTTAATATGAAATTCAAACAAGTGAAGAAGAAAATAATTAAATGCACTTGGTAATTCCCAGGGATCATATGGATACAAGTCTAAAGTCGGTATAATTTTATTGAAGTTCAGTGGGTGGCCTGCTTGGATCCTTTTCTTCAGATAGAAGCCCAACATCTCCTCTTTTGTTGGATAGAATCTAAATCCTGGAAGGGTCATTAAATCTTCCTACATGGACCCATTTATGCATATTTTTCGGGCATGTCCATCTAATCTATTCTAAACAACTGCTCATACAAATTTTCTCACAAATAAGCATCACTAGATAAGTTAGAAAATTGATATATATACACAGTTTTTTGTATGGAAGTGCGTCTAGTTAATGGCAACGATGGAATAGGCTAGTGCAATGAAAGGGGAAAGGATAATGGTGGTGGTGCAATAGGGTGGTGGAGTGAGGCACAGTAAAAAGGATAATGGGAGCAATGCAACAAGGCGGTGCAATGAAAAGGGGAAGGATAAGGGTGATAGTGAAATAGGGTGGTGGAGGTAGGTGCAGTAAAAATGATAAGGGCGACAGTACAATAGAGCGATGGAGGGAGGTCAAGTACAAGATGAAATTAAGAAGATATCTGCCACGCTATTCCATGTTAGTCTAACTAATTACACTAACATATGCAATGATTCTATAGGGCCTTGACAGATGATGAAAATTGGGTGAGGAACCTCCCCTTAAAAAACCCCTTTGGCATAATTATCCTTTTTTTTTGGACCTACTCACTCTCTCACCCAATTATTACTTGATAAAAAAAAATTTGGGACCTACCGACTCTCTCACCTAATTATTACTTGATACAATGTCCGCATGAAATATATTGGATCAATATCTAATTAAAGTAATAATTTCAATGTTGGAGAAGAAGGAGGCGAAGGTGGTGGACCTTCAGAGCCCCTTTAACCATCCTCATCATCATCTTCTTCTAAGGCAAGTGAACATTCTTCTCATCAAAAGAATTCCTCTAAGAAGTTTGATCGTAATGTTCCTTTATTAAAATTGGATGTCAATTTTGAATTGTCGACCTATGATGGAGAATTGAATGTCAAGAAATTGGACAACTGGATTAATCAAATAGAGGTATATTGCAGAGTTCAAAAGATCATGGATGAAGCTGCAAAGATACAACTAGCTTCTGTTTGACTAAGTGGCACAACCTTAATATGGTGGGAGAGTAAGATGTTAGTTGATCATGTTCAAAAGGGTAAAGTAACCTATTCATGGGATAATTTTATTAAGACTATAAGAAAAAAATTATATCCATTGGACTATACACAAACAATAATAATAGAATGGTAGCATTTAAGGTAAGGTAAAGGCCAAAATATTCAAGCAAATACATAGGAATTCATAAATAAGGCATTATCCTTAGCAATTACGTTATATACCAATAAAACTCTTATAAAGTATATTGGTGGCATGCACTCATATCTTCATCACACTATTTTAATGTTTAACCCTACTAACATTGATAAAGTGTCAGTACAAGATACACATCTAGAGGCTAGTAAGGGTAAGCATGCGATTGAAGATAAAAATCCATACAAGTTTTAAAAGAAACTGAAAGGTAAATTGAAGAGTGAGAAATCAGCTACTGTCAAGCAAGCCGAGGGAAGACCTACATGTTCCCACTGTAAGAAGAAGGGGCATGATGAATCACAGTGTTGGAAACTACATCTTGAATTATGACTGAAGAAGTTTAAGGATAAAGGGAAGCAAAAGACAATTGCATCAGTTCATCCAGATCTAGGTTCATATTTCGGGGATGAACTAAGATCATGGAAATAGGTAGAAAAGGTATGTCAACTATCAATTCTAATTCTTCAATTCAATCTGTTAAATTGGAAAGTGATATTGATCAAAAGAAAATAAGCGAGCTTTTTCATGTCATAGTTATAGTCAAGCATACAAAAGTAAATACTTTATTTTACAGTGGATCTCAAGTTAACTTAATATCTAAAGCAATTGCTAAAAGGTTGGGTTTGAATATGACACCTCATAAAAAAAATTATCCATTAGGATGGTTGTGTGAGGATGTTAACTTGTAGGTGACAAAAGAGTGTAAGATCATATTTGCAATTACAACTAAGTTCTTTGATGAGGTTGAGTTAGATGTTGGGCCTCTTGAAATTTGTGGCATTGTCTTGGGTATTCCATATCTATTTGACATGAAGGCCATATTATATTGTAAAGAAAATAAATATCATATTTTCAAGGACGATGTTGAATTTATCATCAGATTTCATCATATCAAGAATAATGTTTCTTTACTAAGAAAGGTAAAATGAAGAGACTCATGAGCACAAGTAATTGTTTTATTCCAATGATAGTGAAACAAAAAGAAGAAGATATAACAGATGCTTTATTAGGCTATGAACCAAATCATAAATAGTAGTTGGCCAAAATCATATCTAATTATGATGAGTTATTTCAGAAACTTGGAGGGTTGCCTCCTAAGAGGGAGGTTGGACATGAAATATATTTTTAGCATGATGCTCCTCTTCCTAATATTGGAATGTATAGGTCATCAGTGATCAAGAATGCATAAATGAAGAAGCAAGTTCAGGAGTTTCTCAATAAGGAATTATTAGGCGAAGCTCATCTCTATGTTGTTCTCCTATTGTATTAGTTCCAAATAAATATGGCATGTGAAGGATGTGTATTGACTTTCGACCCTAAACAAGATTGTGGTAAAGAATTATTATCCTCCTCCCAGAATTGATGACTTAATGGATCAATTAAACACTATTGTTTATGTCACTAAGATGTACTTGAGAAGTGGTTATCATTAGATTAGTATTGCAGAAGGTGACATATGGAAAACTCCTTTCAAGCCCAAGAAATATTTGTTCAAATGGTTAGTTATGCCATTTGGGTTATGCAATGCACCAACAACATTTATGACGGTAATGAATGATGTGTTCAGACCTTAAATATATGATTTTTTTGTCATATATTTAGATGATATATTGATATTTAGTCAAAGATGGGAAGATCATATGATGCATGTCAATAAATTCTTTGAACTCTTGAAGAAGGAGAAGCTATATATCAAAATTTCTAAATGTGAATTTGGCAAAACGTCTCTAGTATATTTGGGTTACATTGTAGGGAATGGTCAACTAAAAATAGATCCCGCAAAAGTATAATTCATTGTAAAATGGCCCAAGAAAACTACTGCCACAAAAGTTTGGATCCTCTTATGATTAGTACAATACTAGAGGAAATTCATTACTAATTTCTCATACATATCAACTCCTCTACATGCATTAACAAGTGTTAAGCAAGTATTTCAATGGGGAGGAAAGAAACAAAAATCCTTCGAGACATTGAAGGAAACGATAAGCACCGTGCTAGTTTTGGCTCTTCCATATTTACAACATCCATTTGAGATTCAAACTAATGCAAGTGGATATGCCATGGGAGAAGTCTTGATGCATGGAGGAAAACATATATGCTATCATTCTAAGAATTTCACTCAAACTGTGATTAACTATTCAAGATATGATAAGTAATTGTATGTGTTGGTACAAAGTGTAAAGAAATGGAACCATTAATTAATGGGAAAGGAGACTATAATTCATACAGATCATCGGTCATTATAGTATTTTCAGTCACAGACCAAGCTACAACAGTCATAACACTCCCGGTGGATGGGTTTCTTATAGCAGTTTCATTTGGTAATCAAGTATATGAAAGGTATTCATAACAAGGTTGTAGATATGTTTTCAAGACCAGTGATTAATGCATCTAGAATACTCAGGTATAATCCTTTAGCTCATGAAAGTTATGTAGAACAATATGCTAAGGATGATGATTTTAGAGATGTATATGATGTATTAACTCATGGAAATTGACATTAAGATTTTTATATGCACACTAATTTGTTATATCATCTTGGAATTTTTTTTATACCCATTTATGAAAGAGTAAATATAATAAGAGAAGCTCATACATCTCTCATTTCTGGTGATTTTGGGGTTGGTAAGACGGTTGCACAGTTACAAAGATATTCTTATTTGCCTCGAATGAATGAAACAATTTCCAAGTATATCAAAGGGCATGTTAGGTGTGCCACAATAAAGACTAGAAAAAAATAGTTGGGCTTATGTACACCACTTCCAATACCTTCTCAGCCATGGGAAAGAATATCCATGGATTTTGTCTGATGTCTAGGACAGGTCATGATTATCTATATGTTGTCGTGGATAGATTTAACAAGATGTGTATTTTGATGTCATGCAAGAAACAAGCCACAATTGAACAGAAAAGAGAGATGTTATTTACTAATGTATGGGTTCATTTTGGACTTCCTACATCTATTATATCAGATCGAGACTCTCTTTTTTTGGAAAAATTTTGGTCTCATTTATGGGAGCTATTTGACACTAAGTTAAAGAAGAGCACAAGTTTTCATCCACAGACAAATGGATAGACGAAGGTGGTAAAAAAAACAATGATACATCTAATTCGAGGGCACTGCATCAAGCATCCTAACTTATGGGATGAAAAATTAAATTATGTACAACATGGTTATAATCACGCCATGCATTCATCTACCTAGAAAATTCCTTTTGAAGTATGTTTTGTGTACTTGCCTAAATCACCTATGGAATTTTCTTTTGGAGTGGAAAGTAAAGTAGATGGATATGATAATACAAATAAAGATAAAAGGTTCATTCAAAAGATCCAACATGTACATCAAGAAATACAATAATATTTGGAGAAGATTCAATCCAAGTACAAGGTGAAGCATGACAAACATCGGGTTGATAATCAATTTGAGGTCAATGATAAGGTATGGTTACATATCAACAAGGATAGAATGAAAGGGGAAGGTAAAAATATAAGGCCAATCCAATATGGTCCATTCAAGATCTTGGAGAGGATTGGTACTAATCCCTTTCATTTAGATTACCATCCTACATGAAAATGTATTCAGTGGTAAATGTTGAGAATTTGAAGCTTTATGAGCCTCTTATGATTATAGATGAAGATAAAGGTATTCAGTTTCCAGTAGTTGATGATTTTTCTCTAGAATATTTGGACGAGCTACAGAAAGATGTTATTCTCAATAGAAGAATCAAGACTTCATAGTGAGGTGATATGGAATATCTTCTAGTTGGTCTTAAAGGGGTAAAACCAAGTAAAGAAAAATGGATGGAGATCAGAAGGGTGAGGGAACTCCACCCTCACTTA
>JASDQU010504313.1:672-12039 GCA_032191745.1 Picea mariana | reverse complement strand
CTTAGTTTAGGGTTCTTGTTCTAGGATTCAACGAAGTCCCTCTCTTGATCCTCTATCCACTTTTGAATCTCTGTCTTCGATGGGAACCTCCTTGACATTCCCTTAAAAGGATTCCGGTCCCAACAATGGAACCATTTGTTGGCATAGGGGTAGACCCAAGGTTCACTCCAAGAGCACACCAACAAGCCCTAGCTACTGGCCCTTTCGGCAACACCTGTGAAGCAGATGTAGTCTCACATGAAGCAACTAAGAGGGGGGTTGTCGGACAAAGATGTCTACAACCAGGGGAATATCAAGTGGAACTAATAAAACGATGATTCAACATTCATATATCTCTTATCATCTAGATCTACTCTGCGCAGCCATAAATCCAATCTAACACAATAATGGAAATTACAGTATAACAATGATAGAGATCCAGGCATCAATCACACATATGACACAAAATATACGTGGTTCACCCTCTCTCTAGGGCTACGTCCATAGAACTGTGTTTATGATATATTAAGATAAAGCTTATAGTTCTGATCTGCGCTCTTAGTCAACAGATCTTCTCTCTTCTTCTCTTTTCTCCCACCTTCCTGCAGACCCACCTGCAGGACTTGATCTTTGCACCTAGCTGAAGATCTTACAATACCAGGAGGCTCTCACTTTCAACACTCCTCTCTCTCATGGTACAATAATCTCTTGACCAATAACAATCAATATCAATACCCAACACTAGTACCGACCCGACCTAGGTCCTCTCAACCTCTATTTATACATTATAGTCCCTCGCTGACAGCCTTAGGTCAAAACCTAGGTGTCAAAACCCTAATTACCCAAAACACTAGGTGTCTCAAACCCTAGGTCAACTTGACCCACCTTTTTAGGCTTCACCATCCCGTGTTTCCTCCCTTCTTGCACAGTGCTCCAAAGCATCCAATGGTGGCTTTCTCTGATCTCTTCATCCAATGATTTGCTTCTCTGTACTTTGCTCCGGATTTTCTTCTCTTTTGCTTACTTCGACCCAGTGACAGTCACTGTGTCTCCCGCATAGTTCATGTTTGACCTTTTCTTCCTCGATCTTCACTTCCTTCCCTAACCAAGGGCCAACAGTATTCGAACCCGTGACCTCCATAAAACTTACCCAATCCTTTGTTACCAATGTGCCATACAAATGTTAGTTAACCATATTGGGCACCAAATTTACTTGAATTCATGTATTGTAATGGGTGGAAACAAAAAGGGTCGAGGGCCTAATCCTTCGACCCATATTTACGGAGGGTTTAAAATATATGCCACATATATCTATCTATCTATCTGTCTATCTATCACAGGTTCAATCATATGCAAACCTCAATTTTGGTTATAAGATAAGATACAATGGTTGTTATATATATATATGATTGAACATGTGATGTCATCCATGTGAACCAAATTCCTTAACCAACACATCAAAGGTTCCTCATGTTAAGGAAATGCCCATGACTTTGTATTTAATGTCGACCAAAGAATAAAGAGGGGAGTCTAAGGGCCCACAACCTATTTAATGGGTATGTGAACCGAGGATGGGACAAAGACTCATTAATATGCAAAGTATTGTCTCGAAGTTTGTGCTAAGGGAAATAGGGCTTTAAGTTACATCATAAAGCATGTTGAGAGGTCCCTTGACAGAAATTTTAGAACTTTATATTCATTTTTCACGATTTTTCTCAAGGGATCCAATGGTGCACTATGTTTTTCGGTTTGAGAATTGCAAAAAAAGGTCATTTTAAAACACAAGCATTTGAGCATTACTAAAGAGGTCTCTATTGGAAGTGGACCCAAAGACGTAGCCCAAATTGGGTGAACTCCATTATCAAACTTGTGTATGTGATATTATCATTGTTGTTCAATTTGTGCTCAGTTATTTGTAAGTATTTTATCATTAAAGTGTATTTGGTTAGATAAGTATTTCACATGTAAATTGTAAACATTCAAGTGATAATTATTATTTCGAAGATCAAGTAGATGTTTATATGTATTTAAAAACTAATCAACATTTAAGGATTTTTTGGATCAATGTTGTGTGGAAATTTAATCTGAAATTCAAACAAGTGAAGAAGAAAATAATTAAATGCACTTGGTAATTCCCAGGGATCATATGGATACAAGTCTAAAGTCTGTATAATTTTGTCGAAGTTCAGTGGGTGGCTTGCTTGGATCCTTTTCTTCAGATAGAATCCCAACATCTCCTCTTTTGTTGGATATAATATTAAGCCTGGAAGGGTCATTAACTCTCCCTACACAATCCCATTTATGCATATTTTTGAGCATGGCCATTTGATCTATTCTAAACAACCACTCATACAAATTTCCTCACAAAGACACACCACTAGATAAGTTTGATTTTTTTTTATATATACACATTTTTTTTGTACGGAAGTGTCTCTAGTTAAGGGCAGCGGTGCAACATGATGGTGCAATGAAAAGGGGAAGGATAAGGTCAATGGTGCAATAGGGTGGTGCAATGAAAAGGGGAAGGATAAGGGCGGTAGTGCAGTAGGGCGATGGAGGGAGGTCAAGTACAAGAAGAAAATAACAAAACATATGCCACGTTATTCTAACTAATTACACTAACACATGGAATGATTCTATAGGGCCTCAACAAATGACAAAAATTGGGCAAGGACCCTCCCCTTTAAAAATGACTTCGGTGTAATTATCCTTTTTTTTTTCTGGATCTACTCACTCTCTCACCCAATTATTACTTAATAAATTTTGTGCATGGAATATCTTGGATCAATATAATTAAAGTAATAAAGTCAATGTTGGAGACATATTTTGGAATGGCTACCCTACTAATGGTTGTATTTGACAAAGAAGAAATAATTGAAAGAAGCGGGCCTCTAACCACATACCTATTCTCTTCTTCAAACATGAAAAAACATGTAGACTTAGTATCTATCCTTGAGTTGTTTTCATAATTGTAAGTCATCGTGCCTAGAGAGTTTTGGTTCGGTGGATGTCAAACCAAGAATAAGTTAAGGTCACAGGAAGACAACATAGAAGTGTCATTGATGGCATCACAATCAATGAGATTTTTACTAATGTGCTATTATTCAGATTAAGGGAATGCTTCTTGTTATAAATTTTTTGAAGAAGACCTTATTTATCTTGTAACATCAAGATTAGTTTCTGAGAAAATTTTGTGTTACTATTGAAAACATTTGTCACTGGATCATGATGTTGCTTTTGTCCTATGATGACTAAGAAATCCTCAAATTCCACTATACATAACATTGTGGAAATCATTGTAAAAGGAATATTTTGGACCATTTACTTTGAATTCCCATTATCTATTATGTCATTCAATTTCATGGTCCAATGTGTTCTAAGAAAAACAATGCATTGGATGGATTCTATATTTGACATGAAAGAAACTCTTTGTTTTACAGATATGGATAGGCATTTCCATTGTTCAAAATATTGCAAAATGCTACGAGGCTTGTATGTCAAGGAACTAAAAAGGAATCCAAAACAACTTATGTTTTTTTTGCATCACTTAGCAAAGAAACACATCTTAGATTGTTGCTACCTCATAGGTTGAATCTAGTAACAATATTGAAGATTTATTGATTGAAAAGAATGGAAAAGTGGAGAGGATGAAGACTATAAAATAATGGATTCATTTCTTCCATGATGCTTTGAAACTTGCTCAACTTGAGAGAGAGGCCATGGATTTTTTTTCATTTAAGAGTATTTTCATGCAATCCACATATGTAGAAAGGATTTTGTACGTTTTACATGATCATTCACAAGATAAATATTTATTGCAGATTCATTGTATTGTGAAGGGAAAATAAGGCCACGGGGTGTTAGGAGCGGGAAAGGTACTCTATGACCCTGCAAGAAATGTTGAGTTCACATTTGCTTGGAATATTGGTCAAGCCAATAATAATCAAGTTGAGGCATATGCACTCTACCAAGGTATATTTTTGGCCAACTCACGAGACATTAACAATCTCATAGTTCTAGGTGACTGTAAAATGATTATCATACATGCTCAGATGAAGACTCTTCCAAGAAACACGTGTATAAAATCAATATTTCTCAGAATTAGTAATGAAATCCAAGCATTCTACTATTTGAAATTACTCTATGTTCCCAGGCTCAACAATAGAGAGGAGGACCATTATGTGAATCAAGCAACAAGGAAAACATTTGGGGTGATTATTATTAATGAGTCCCCTTATTTCATCTGATCCTGTGAACCTTTGCATTGATTTAATTTTTAAACTTCATAGCACTTCACTCATTATAGACACCAAGGTTGTACACGAGTCATTTGACGGGCCATGTGCTTTTTATGCGTCACCCCAACGTTCCCATAAATCCCTTGTTACTATGGGGCCATATCTCCCACTTCCTCATCTACTTCTAGGTGTATGTGGGAGGGATTCTCTCATCACGACAATGAATGTTTGTACTTGCAATCATGCCCACCAGTGGTTAATGAGTTTAGAGATATGTCTGACATCTGCATCATTCACTTGTGCAAGGTTCTTCTATAGCAAGAGGATTCTTACACAATATGGCAATCTTGGTCTGTTGGGAGCTATTCAAGGTGGAAAATCTAGTGTATTATTCATACTATTTAGATTCTTCCTTATTGAATTAGGAAACATGGAGAAAAGAAACGTCAAAATATGGAACAACAAGAAGTTGGACATGATGGAGGAGAAAATTGGGGATATGCACACTACTGCGAAAATTTTGCAAATTCAAATTAGTGGGTTCTCGTCCCAGATCCTCATTGTTATTGAATTCACAATGCAATAGCATCAGAGCATCCAACAACTCTAGGATGAATGTGTTGCATTGAGGTCTCAAATTGAGGAACTTCATCTCCGACCAAGCCATTTTTCCCCCTATGTCAGATAATGGTATTTCTAAAGTAGCAACGTCTCCAACAAAGACACCACTACAATTGGATTTAAATGCTCCTACTTTTGGTTCTAATCAAAGTTCCTCAAGTAGGAAGGGACTCACCATATCTACATAGTATATGTTGTGTTTTTTCACTTTAATCTTTGGGGGTTTCTTTAGAATTTACATAGTCTAATACTATGAGAAACATTCAATGTCAAAAAATTATGTTTTACAACCAGTAGACATTTTTTATCCAGGTTAAGCATTATAAAAGCTCACTTTCTAAATTTTGGACATATTGTATCATTCTAATGTGTTCACGTGCTATTTTAATTAACAAAACCTTCCCTTATTACTGTTAAAAAAAAAAAGGGAAAATAAATCTACCTGGAACCATCATCCAACACCTAAAAGATATTGAGCAAAATCTGATTTTGGAAACATGTCCATCATATGCAATTAGGCCAAAACCAATTGGTTGTATCGCTTACTTGGATTAATCTCATGGCCAAGCATGTTATTTTTTGAAAAACACTTTAGACTCATAAAGGTAAACAAGATTTTCATAGTTTATAAGTGAGAAATTGAATATTCCAAATTCATTCATATGATATGGAAATTAATGGCTTCTCTTCTCTTTTATTTTATGCATGTCCCTTGAAACCGTTTAGAGAGACAAAGGATTTAAACTTGTAAATGTTGTACTTATATCTAATTAATGTAATAACCATATTTGTTCTAGTTTGGGAAACCATGGTATTTACTTATTATGTCCCCCTGTCTTATCTCACACCTTATCACGTTTAAACATGAGATGCATTTTTCGCATTGTCCTTGTCTGATGAAGCTTGTGTTTGTATACATAGATGTGAGAGAAAAAAGTAGGCGGGAGAGGTAGAACACAACAAAGTTATGGAATAAAACGATTGTGATTTGACAAGGCTTCAATGGAAAGTGATGATGAAAATGCAATAGTTCAAGCCTCCACGCTAATAAATGATCAATAATTTTTTGGAGTAATCCCAAGCATAGGGAACAACGATGAAATGATAAGTGAAAATTCCAAGACTATGCACCACAAAGAGAGTCAAATTTTATATGTATAGAAAGTATGAACAATAGAAGTTCTTATAGATGTCAAGTCAAAGGGTCATATAATTTCCCACCATGAGTGATGACTTGAATGCAAAAACAAGAAAATTTGAGTATTATTCAAATCATATGACTCACACTCAGTGTGTGTGCATAATGAGTTAGAATGTGTTCATAGGTATGCCTCACCATGAGTGATCCACATTGTAATTATTGAATATTATTGTCACATTAAGGTTGAACAATCAACATGAGGAAAAAAACAAAAGTTTGTAAAGGCTTCAAATCCCAAGGTAGATGAATATTCTAGGGTAGTGGAAGAGTTAGGATGTTTTGAAAGGTCAAGAACCTTATTCTAAACTTATAATAGGACCTTTTACTTCAAGAAAAAGTTTATCTTTGGGGCAGTGTAAGTTATTTTTATATGTTAATAAAGAGAATGTTTTTATCCAATGTTTCAATATTCTTATAGAACTGTGATTGGTTGTGGACTATTCTCCCATGTTATGGTTATCTTAGTTCTTGTGGGTGTGGGCATGACTTGTGGACTATCCCCATGCTAGAAATGCTTATTCTCATTTATCTTTGCTTGTTGACAATTGATATGAAGTAGGTAGTCTTTTGACAGCTTGTAGACTAATCTTAGTTACTCAGCCTTTTATTTTGCATATGCTTTAGTTGGTGGAATATTATCCCTATCGCCGTGACATTTTTTAACGATTCAAACATTATACTTAAGTGTATTATTCTAGGATTATTTTGGATTAAAAATTCACTTATTTGTTTACATAAAATATGCTTATATTGATAATATTTGCCAACATTTGTAGGTTTTAATAGTAAATTGTATATATATATATATACAATTTACTATTAAAACCTACAAATGTTGGCAAATATTATCAATATAAGCATATTTTATGTAAACAAATAAGTGAATTTTAAAGTTAAAATGGCTAATTGGTGAATGTATGTTTCGGGGAAAAATCCAAAAAATAGTCAATTAGTGAAAATCTGCCCCTGAAGAATACTATGCCTAACATTGTATGTTTAATCACATTTTATTTCATTTTGGTTACCAGACGGCTTTGTGACAAGGAAGTGCTCTTCGAGTTTAGATCATTTCACTTTGGGAGGTAGTTGGGAAGGTTTGATTCTGGTTCATTTCTAGTGGAAATGGTGGACTATCCTCCCCACTATCATTTACATCTCCAACCTTCAGTCTTTGCTCCTTTATTTAGGATTTAGCTAGTTTCATTTTGCATCTTGCATTTGCTACATTTCATTCTCTGCATCTTCTTCATACCCATTTATATTTCATCACTTTTAATTCATTAGTTAGATCAAAGAGCATATTAAAACATCATGCATAGATTATAAGTGTTTGGCCATAACCGAAGGACTTTCCCTTTCAGTGGAGAAAGGTATAATTGGGCCCTTTACCTATGTAAGTTTCTTAAGTTCTCAAGGGTCATTTTCCCATGTTAATAGGCGGGATCTAGAAACTGATTCCACCTTGGTCATTAAGTTGCTCTCTTCTAGAGAGTCAATGGACTGTATCGGGCCATTAGGAGCAAATGGAGGTAGGTCCTTGAGTGGAATATTAACATGTTGAATATGTGCACTAGGAGGTCCCTCATGGAATAAGAGAGGCATAGAACTCCATCTATTTCATCCATGGAATAGATAGGGAAAATTAAGATTTTAACTCCTAGTTTCATGGGAAAGAAGGTTCTTACTAGCTTTAGAGTGAACTAATCCCATGATTTTCTAGTTTCAATTGTTTATTATTCAAATCAAGTTTTCCATTTCTCCCATGTTAGAGCCGAGTAGGTCATGTTTTTGTGAGTCTTCAAAATGGATTTCTCACACTATCAATGGAATCTATTTAACCCTACAATCTCCCCATAAGCATAACAACAAACATCATAGTGAGTCATGGATAATGGTTTTCCCATAATAGATACTAGATTTAACCTAGTTTCCCATATCAAGTGAAGAGATCCCAAAGTCAACAATAAAGTACCAAAATCCCAAAGCTTCCAACAAATTTTGGGGAACCCAAAGACACTAATAATGTCCATAAACTAGAGAAGGGAATAAATTTGAACTATGTCCCAACCAAATTTCTCATTAAAACCATCTCCATTTATTTTTCCAAGGTAATAAATGAAAGTATTAATTCTATAGATATATGCTAGGGTTCCCATGCATGTGATCTAAAGGAGTTGATATTATTAGTCCCCTCCAAACACTACTACACATTGAAAAAATTGCGACGACTACTTGCAACGAAAGTACTCTTTCGTCGCAAAATTCAAGAGAAAAAGTTCAATTTTTCAATTTTGATCTAAATCCACCCTGTATTCATCGCTCTATCAATGGAAGCAAAATTTCTTCTATTTTGCAATGATAATCAAGATGGTGGACTATTGTTTCAATTTCATCAAACTTGTTCTTTTGTCGCAAGAGCGACGCTCACTATTGACCATTACACTTTTTGATACTATCCATATTGACAGTTATACATTTTAAAAAATTCTAAATTGATATAGTCAATAGTCGTCCCAAGAGCGATGAACTTTGACTTGACCGTTATAACCATTACCGTCTTAGGCAAAGTGACCTAAATATAACATATATATATATAGGTCACGGTCGTCGCAATTGCGACGACGGTGACCTAAATTTCCCTATAAATATTTGACGATTTAAAGATGTTGCGACAATCTTGCTATAACAACGACGGTTCTAAAAGGGTATTTTTGTGCAGAAGTTGTGCAGAAGAATGTCGCATTATATAATTAGAGGTGGGGAAAAAAGTAAAGTGGGTGAAAAGGGTGATGGTAGATGTTATTTCCCTTGAAAACAATGTTTCCTCATATGTCCTGTAAGAATTTTAATAACAACAACTACAAAAGCATTGTATGAAATATGGGCACATTGATGGCAGATCGAATGAATATTGTCCCATGGTAATTAGCTATATATTCATTATCTTTTTTTATTTTGTCAATTTTATATAAAATTATATATATGTATATATATTGTTTGAATGTTTGTTATAGTATACACTAATTTTGAATGATTGTTTGTAATTATAAAGTTAGAGTTTCCCTCTAACTTTCTACAGAATATTGCACCAAGTATTAGTAGAAATGATATTGTACAAACTGAGGAACATCATGACCAAGAAAATGAGGATCTCATGGAAGAAGATGATTGGAAAAATCAAGTTAATGATCCCATGGAAGAAGATGATGGGACAAATCAAATGATCCAAGATTTGTTTTTGCAGCCGGATGAGGATGAGGACAATGCTGGTATTTATGATGTACCTCTATTAAAAAAGGCAAATAAACGACTTTATGAAGGATCAAGAGCAAATCTTCTCTCTTCTACATTGTTGCTAGTGAACTTAAAGGTTATGAATAATTTGTCACACTCTTGTATGACACGGATCGTAAGGTATGCAATATGTTTCATCTCATATTATACATAAATGTTGAATTTTTTCTATTTGTTTTTAGTGTTAATTAATGTGTAAAATAAGAATGCAATTTTTATGGTTAATATTCATACATTAACTAGTTGTTTGTTATGTTGTAGATTGTTAGCTGAATTTTTGTTACCATCGTCAAATATTTTACCTCACACATATCGAGGTTTGCATGCCATTATGAAAGACATTGGAATGGATTATCAAAATATAGATGCATGTCCTAATGACCATATTATATATTATGGACAACATGCTTCGAAAATAGAATGTTCGCATTGTCTTATGAGTAGATATCCAACCGATCAAGTAACAAAAAGGGTTCCTTGAAAGGTTCTTCATCATATTCCCATATCTCCACGTTTGCAGCGATTGTTCAAGTGTGAAAGCATAGAACAATTTATGGATTACCATGCACGTAATAGAAGTGGAGATGGTGTTCTTCGAATGCTTGCCGATGGTTCAGCATTTAGGGAAATTAAGGAAAAATGGGCAGATTTCAAAGATGAACCTCATAATGTTAGGCTTTCATTGGTAGCTGACGATGTTAATCCGTTTGGAGAGCTAAGGTCTATTTACTCAGTGTGGCCTATTTTTGTTATCAACAATAACATTCCTCCTTGGATGTCAATAAAGAGGGAGCACATAATGTTGACAATGATTGTTCCAGGTATTTCTTTACATTAAGTTTTTGAATGTAACATTTTCATTTGTTTCAATTTTTGCATAATGTCTTTTGTTTATTTATTTACTGATATATATTACATGATATCATTCCTATAGTAATTATGTGTAATTTCAAACAATTAGGTAAGTATCAGGTTAAATATATAAATGTTTATATCGAGCCTCTTATCGATGAGCTACTAAAGTTGTGGGTTGGCATCACAATGTATGACATATGTAAACCAATCAGGGAGAAGAAATTTAAATTCCATGGAATAATTTTATGGATAATTCATGATGCCCCTAGAATAACACATTTTTGTGGTATGTAGCATTCTAATATTTATCTTTAATACTATATAATTTTTTAATGTTATCATGGTGCATGTTTAATTTTTAAATAATCTCATCGTATAATTGACATTAATCCATTTGTTGCAAGTCTTCAAACAAGGGGTAAATTTGCATGTCCAGTTTGTGGCCCTATGATGAAGTATCGTCATTCAAAATTTTTAGGAAAGATGGTGTTTGATGAGTATAGGCACCTTCTTCCTAAGAGCCATCGGTATCGTACTACTGAAAAACATCTTTTCAATGGGAAAGAAGACACTGGTTTAAAACCACGAAGAATGACACCTCACCTATGGAGGTTGGAATATAATAGAAATCGTGAAGGTACTCAATTTCATAATGTATCATAGATCATGTAATGTTTTGAATGTTTATTTTATTCATTGAATTTATTTTACCATATTTGATAATTATTTTTGTGATTTCTTTTATGCTTCCTCAAGGCCGCAATCATCATGAAGGTATTAATAATGGACTTCCACGAGGAATGAAATTTTATCCCGTTCAATTCATGAGGTTTCCCTACTATGAGGAGCTAAAAATAACTTATTTGTTTGATACAATGCATATCGGGAAGACTATGACTAAAACGTTATGGTGAATCATAGATGGTAGGAGGGACAAAGAAAAAATTGTCAAAATTTATACTGACATTTAGGAAGCGAATCATCCAATGCGAAGTGTGATCCGATATTCAAATAGATCAGATGGAGTACCAGACCAAAATAACCTTCCATGGTTATTAACATAGCAACAAAACAATGATGTAAAAGTGGTCATTCAAAAAATTAAATTTCCCACGGGTTTTGCTTCAAACATAATTAATATCTTAACAAAGAAAGGTGAATTTGGTGGGTAAAAACACA
>JASDQU010504312.1:108322-126782 GCA_032191745.1 Picea mariana | reverse complement strand
GGGGATTAATCCAATAACAATAATAATAATAATAACATGATTAATCCACAATGGGGATTTAATCCAATAATAATAATGACATGATTAATCCACAATGGGGATTTAATCCAATAACAAAATAATAAGATTGCTCTTTGTAGTTACATTATTTCAACAGGAAGTATATGCATGATTCAACAATAGGGACCAATACTTTATAGATATTCATGCATAGAACCTATAGTACAAGGAAGAGGTGGAATACATAGTGAATAAGTCAAATCTATATGGAGTTGGCATGAGACTATGAAATGATGAGAAGAAAGTTGGAATAGCAAAGAAAAGGAGGCCAAGGTAGTGCAGGAGTAGTTAAATAAACAATCCATAAATTCTAGGGAAAGGAAGGTTATTGTACATGAATAAATAAACAGATCTTAATGGGAGCTGGTGGAGTGCTTCAATGTATTTCTTCCATAGTAACAATAATCCTTTGAGATCACATATAATCCATGTACTATCATCACAAAGATCACAACCATGTTGAATTAAAATTCTAAAAGTAAGAAGGGGTTATTGGAGTATATGATAGAAGTTTAGGAGAGACATGTCGTAAATAAAGAATAGTAAAAGATCTAAGAAGTAGTGACAAAAGAAAAAACATGAAAAAATAGACATGTTCTAATTTTTTACCCTATTATAGCCAAATTTTGCTTTTAGATTGAAGGTTTGGAATACGTGTGCATTAAATTCTATAGATTACGGGATAATTTCCAAAAGAATAAGGATTGTATATCTATGCATGAGTAGTGGATTGACCGACATATAGAGTATTCCAAGAAACAATATGAGACTATACATGGAAGAAATATAATTGCAAAAAAGTGCCAAGGTGGATTAATCTTAAATCCTATAATTAAGTTAGGATGTCATGGAATATTAGAAGAAGAGCTTGAAAAACCTCTCCTAAGAGCTTTCCTGGAAATTTTAGACCCAATTTTCCACAACCAAGAACATGAAAAAACCTTCTTAGGATAAATAATAAGTTATCCTAGAGACCACATAGGTATAATAAAATACAATAGATTCATATGTGGTAGAGTTTGCATAATCTACAAGAATCCATTCAGCAAATTTGAAGACCCAATAGTCCAATGATCTTAGAGCTCAAGACAATATTCAAATAATGAATGAAACATCCAACTTGAGATGAGTTGGAAGGAATGGTAGGGGTATTTTTTATCTATAAACTTCAATAGATATACCACTAGAACAATTCATCACAATAAATATTATGTTATTATGAAAATATTTTATTATCAAATTTATTTCCTTAGATATCAGATTTATTATCGCTAACTTATTTTCTCAAATTAATGAAATAACTTAAATATGAAAATGAAAGACTATAAAAATTAACACACCATCCACACAAATGAACACAATATGTATCCTAGGAAACCTAATATAGGAGAAAAAATATCTTTAAGATGAGGCTTATGCTCTACTATCTTTTCTTTAGTTATGAAATGCAAGTATAAATAAATAGGCACTCACTATGGATTGTCCTTTGACACTATGAATTGAATGGTTGCTACATAATTTTTCTCCTTCTCTGTAAGGATATAAATTACCACTTCTATATGATCTTCTCAAATATGAAACAAGCACAATGTTAAAATAATGGAATCCCCTCTCCTTCTAGTGGCCCAACATTTAACATAGCCTAATATCCATCTAGGATTAGGTTTTTTGCATGTCGTAACCATTAATTAATGATAAGGTTTTGGATATTATAGAATCTTATTGAAATTCCCACATGACTGGAACCACATGTGTGAGTAATGTAGAATGACATGGAATCCACTTGGTACCATGGTGGTAAATAAGGTAGGTCAACTTGCGGGAGGCATAACTTTCACAAACGAGCTCCAATTGAAGTGATTTTTGCATTGTTGGAATCGTTTGGGTGTGTGAAAAAATGTGAATGGGTTGGGAGCTATGATCACAATGCTTTTACCCAAAAAAAAAAAAATTGATTTCTCAAAATGGATTTGGAAGGCTTTGGACCCCAAATATCCAAACTAGGACCCACCACTAAAATGGGCCCTGCAAGACAATTCCTCTAAATTTTCCACCCAAAAAGTACCAATATAAATGAAAAAATATATAATGATCCAATATGAATCATACCTCCGAATTGTGGGAGGATTTTGGTCCCTTTCAACGAGATATTCCAAAGGTCATGTTTCCCCTATGTCGTAGTTCTGGACTTCTTTTGAAAAAATATATCCTTTGCTAACTTTTCTTGATATTTTGGTGCTAATTCCTCTATGGTGGGTATGAAATGATCCCCAATTTCCTTATCCAACATGGAAGTCTCATACAATTTCATATTCTCCACATTCACTACCAAGTAAATGCACATATATGGAGGTATACTAAGTTTGTAGGCATTATCACCCACCTTCTCCAATACCTTAAAAGGTTTGTACCATAAAGCCTTGATATTTTTACCAATACCCTCTAGCCTTTATTTATTCATATACAACCATATTCTATCTCCCACCTTGAATGTTTTGTCAGTTTTTTGTTGATCATGTCTGGCCTTGTATTGTTCTTGTGACTTATTCAACATCTCCTATACTTCCAAATGGATCTGCCTAATATCTTCAAAAAACACATTATCTTTAAATGATTCTCCTACAATATATTTCCTCTCTCCTCCTTATTGTCCATAGACAAATGTTATGGATATATCCCCCTTGCAGATAGGTGAGCACTCCCTCATATCTATGCATGATCTGAGACAGATTGTAGGATAGACAACAACAAAGTATTCCACTATATATACTAGATTTGATCATATGTGTTCTATAATAAGGAGGTATATTGGTTCAAACTTGATTCCTTGATATTTTTCCTTGCATATTCCTGGTTGATGTAGCTCCAAAGATCCAACTTCTAATTTTGCAACTTTCTTCCTACACATAATAAGACAAAAAATACCAATTTCAAACCTCTTCAATAAATAGGAATGTATAATCTAAGATTGATATAATATTATCTACTCAAGGAAATAACATATCTATCATTTACCATTGTGCATATTGAATACACTAGCAATGGAAGGGGAAAACCATGTAGATCTATATTGATAAATGGAGTATGGTTCATCAACCAAGTTTTACTTTGAGTCTTAATTGAAGTCTCTCCTAGTTCATTTCTCTAACTCGTCCTTTCCCTCACACAAGTGAGGCAAACTCAGATTTGAAGGACGAATGATTTTTGAAGCTCCTTTGAAACTTTGCAGCATAAGTCCATTATGAATTCTTCCTCCTTTCCTCCCTTGGAATTACTTCCTTTTATAGATTGATGGAGGAGGATAGGGGATTCCTCTAGATCTATATAAATTAGTGAAATCTAAGTCTAGTATGAGTTCCCAAGATCATATCATGAGATAAAAAAACTCACCCAGCATTGATCTCCTCATAACTCGTCAATTATATAAGGTTACAAGGGTAGTCATGGGCTGCAAGTGGTGTAATTTTTTATCATTCACATCTTTCCATTGGTTTAGTATGAGATTGATTGCACCTTACTATGAAAGAACAGTGTTATGTCCCTTAAATCTATGAAATCCAAGGAAACATAGTGTGTCTCATCATGACAACATCAATAGGTCCTCCATGTGTATCTAGGGTGGAAAATAAGGATATAACATATTCCCCCTAATGTGTGAGGTTATAAGAGGAATTGATGACTGAAATAGATTAAAATATCCATAAATGTGAGGTAGGGTAATTAAGGAGATAAGAGATCAAGGAACTAGTGAGAACTTGCAATCATACATCAAGTAGATCATCTCCGAGGTAGGCATACCCATTCTCGGAAGAGAAACAAAGAATGGTTTCCAACACAATACATTGTACATCCATGAATGGAAATGCAATACCATGGCCATGAAAATTACATGGTGGATCCATGTCATCGAAGTGATAATATATCCACAAGAAAATGCAATGTGGATATTTTTCACAATATACCTTAGGAAGACATTGAGCACCAAGCAGAGTGCCCTTGTAGTCTTCAAAGATCTAATACAAAAGTGATATACTCCATAACAACTTTGGAGGGGTAGCATGAATAAGTGATGTGCCCCTAGGCCCAAGGTATTCACCCCAACCCTGATGGTATGTTTCTACAACATGCAAATATATGAGTGGATGTCAAGCATAGTAGAAACCATCTAATTACCGATTATTGATTAATATCATTAACGAATGCGAGGGGACCCACTGATGATGATAATGGACCCAAATATACCTAGTAAAATATAACAAGTGTGAATAGAGGACCTAATGTCGAACACTTGTAGAATCAATCGACTATGAGTCAATTATGTAAACCCACTACTGATCATGAATAATATTTCCACTAAGGACTACAAGATCCAAGGTACTAGCTAGTTTCTAGATCCCTCTCCTAGATAATGTGTTAAAGTTGATAGGAAGATATCCATCAAAGGAGGGAATTAATGTATCCCCCATTAATCAACATGAAACATACAATGAGAGATGTTGTGAAGAGACAGAGTCACCAAGTAAAACTGGCATAGGGATGGTCGACTCGGATGGTCAACAAAACAACAAATTGCCAACTTAGGTTTACTTCCCTTGAACATACACCATAACATAATGATGACATGGAATCATTGACTTAAATATCATCATTGATATATTGTGATGATGCATGAGGTATTGAATCAGTCTCTATAGTGATTGGAAGAGTACCTAGTTAGATGATTATATGACGTATATTGATGGTACAACTCCTAGGCAAGCTATAGCCCAAATATAAGATGAAGACACAAATAACTTCCATGTTCAAGGGTGACATGACTGAAAACTACCAAGTTTTAGAATATAGATAAATGGTAAAAGAAAATACACACTCTTTTTATCTTTGATTGTCTCCTTCATGTTTTTATGAGTGAGAAAGAAAGATAAAAGTATGCCCGATGGTGTATTTTTCGTATAGTATTATGAGCCACAAAAAAGAGGTAAACGTTTACTCGATTAAGTGTGTTTTGTTAGAAAAATAGGATCATTGAGCAATAAAATAAAAATAAATGTGGAAATAAAACACAAAAGATACACAATACAATAGAGACATAGATATACATGGTTCACCCAGTGTGGGCTACGTCCACCAGAAAAATTTCCAATTTCTTCATTTTTATTATCCAACAAATGAAGCGATAAAACCTACAACACACCCCCTATAACATGTTCTTCTTTCTCTCACAGTCTCCTCTCTCATAATACAATATTCACAATAATACATAGCCACAATACATTTCCCTTATAAAAGAGGGTTTCGTTCTAGGGAAAAAAACCCTAACATAACTTCTACCATCATATCTGCGACCTTATAATGAATGGTCCATATTTACTATGAAATTACAATGTACATTTACAAGGCAATTTTTCCTTCAAGGTCTTCACCCCCAAACCCCCATTGGGGAATGTTATCCCTCAAACCCTCGGACCCTACTGGGGGGGAAATCCCCCCCTAAAACTCCCCCTCATTGAGGGGTGTTGTTGGGAGAGGGCCTATTTTGAGGTAAGGTCTATTTTTAGAAATAAAAACCCAATTTTGGAGAAGAAAAGCTGGCAGGAAAAGAAACACGTGCAATGGAAAGCCACATGCAAAGGAGGAAAAACATGCAAGGTGCGCAAGAAAGAAAAACTAACTGTGTTATTGTTAGAGTTTTGATAAGACATTGTAACAAATAATAAGCTAGAAACTAGTATAAATAACAACTTAGGATGTCTAAGTCGGGGTTGTTCAGTTTTTTGAGCTATTGTAAAGATACCAAAATAATTTCTAATACGATTTTGTAAGCTGTGGATTTGTAGAAGAGCCAAGTAGGTCATATTTTGAAGGCTATATCATAAGCTGAGGAGCCTGGTGTGATCTAGTCTTCCTCACAGAGGTTGTTGGACATTTTCCATGATTATATGGTCAGATATGTAGTGCGCACAGTGTCATATTTTGCAGCAAACTTAATAAAAGAGACTAAGAAGCCATATCTTTGTGGATGTATCCCAGGAGGGGGTGAACCACAGTAAAAACTGTGTTATGTTTGTTTCTTATGGAATATTTATCTTCTATCAGTAATTAGATTATGAATGGATGAATGAATGGTTCAGTTAGATCTATTAGAATGCATTCATATGCTAATAGATGAATGAATCTTTGGAATAATAGAAAGAATAATCATATCAAGGCCTGAGGAAGATCAAAGATAACCCCAGGATCCCCACTCATTCCTAGACTACATGCAACTAAGCATTGCAGTCACCCATAAAACTATCTCATGTCAGAATGCGTAGTGCACTCTGTGTACTTTGTTTCCTTCTGGTTTAACAGAAGGGATGATAGTTTTAGAGGGTTTTGTTGGAAACCTGTTCAAATCTGAACCTGGGTTAGCCCAAGAAGTAGATAGAGAGATCAATAACCAACAAATGGTTTCGTTGTCGACTGGAACTGCAGAGGATTGAGTGGATGGGATCCGTGAAAGATTATCAGAGAATGAAGGTATAAAAAGGAATGTTCATACCATGGAATCCAATGAAGGAGGATATCAAAATATGGTTGAAAACAAAGGAGCTTGATTTTGCACAGAAGGATAACATAAACCCTAAGATAAAACCATGCAAATACCTGGATAAATACGTGTTTAGATACTTGCATGAGGTATTTTTCTGTGATTTTCCACATTTGTTGTAGGAGTGGCTATTAAGGTTAGAATACAACCACCCAACAAATAAAATCAGATAGTTGGAGTGGAATATTATGGAGATCGTGCAGTTACAGCAAGTTAACAAAAAATTCACACACACAGTAGATTTCTAGTTAGACAGTATTGTTGCAGGGTTTATCAAAGAATTTGCAGTAGATACCGCAAATTCTTACAGTGCAACAGAGAAAGAGTTTATAAAAGGACCCATAGGTAGGTATATCAAATCGTTGTATACTTCAATTAAGATTTTATTTTATAAAAATAGTGTGATGACTATGGAATCAGATAGCTAAACTTCCCTACATGCATGGGGGAAGGGGGGAAGCATTGATAAGAGGAGGATAAATAGAGGAAGAGATGAATAAGGGAAAGAAGAAGGAGGCCATGGACCCAATCATGATGGAGGAATATCATATAAAACAGATAATGGAAACAGTTGGAAAGATGTGCAGTGGAGTACCCTCCCAATATAACATGAATAATAAGAAGAGAGCCATAGCTGATAGAGAGGGTTTGGAAAGTGATGATGAAGAGGTAGAGGATCTTCATGTTGTGGAGAAGATTGAGGAAATATTGTGTGCAACATATGAAATGAAGAAAGGAATTCCAAGGGCATGAACACAAGGTTGAACTTCCATCCATGTCAGAGTCAGTGTGGAACCCATAACCCCATGTGCCACTAGTACACTATAAAGAACACCACCATTTAGGCAACCAAATTTTAGTGGAAGAAAGACAACATGAAGTATATCGAAAAAAGGAGCAATAACTAGAGGAGCTAGTTCATGAAGTAGGAGTCAAATATCTACACTGTGCAGAGGTAGTATCTAAACATAGTTGAATATGGAAGGACATGACCCCATGATCATATTACCATAATTTCGGGGAGAGGCATCTAAGGACCCAGAAAATCATTTGTTCATCTGCAAGAATATCTGGGAAGAAAAACATATCACAGATGAGTATACAAAACTTGTGCAATTAGATATCACGCTAAGAGACCACACACTGGATTGGTACACGAGCTTAGTTGTAAATAGTCCACCAGGAGTAACAAGGACTATTGCACATGTAAAGAAACTTCTAATAAATGAATTTCAGAAGCCTATCTCAGAATATCAGTACATGAACGAGATGATTGAAATTAGGAAAAAAACCAGGTGAGTCTGTTTAGGAGATTGATCATGGGTTCAAGTATCTCAAAGGTAAGTTGAAGTATTTCATCACTGACATGCAACATAGACATCTCTTTGTGAATTCACTATTACCAAATTTGAAATACCCATTGAGACAACAAAAGTTTCAAACCCAGGTAGAGGCTCTGCAAGAAGCCTTAAAACTGGAAGAGAACCAGTATCAAAAGATAGATCCATCAATAGAGGAGTTGAAGGAGAATCTGAAAATCCTAACATTCCAGCTTAACCAGAATAAGGGCAAAGAGAAAAGAGAAGTTGTTTGGTGTACCACATGCAGGATAGAAGGACACCATAAGAATGAATGTACAACTTTCATGCAGTACATGGAAACAGTAGTACCAAACCCTTTGCCAATAGGAGGACCATGGTGTGATATTTGTAAGACACATGGGCATGATCCATATCATTGTCCAATGATGCAAAAGTATCAGACAATACCTAAAAGTTCATACTGCAAATTTTGCAAGTCAGTGGGTCATGATGATAAATATTGTAGGACGATGGAGATAATAAGGGAAAGAACTTTAGATACATATAGGGTGCAAGAAGAAATTATGATAGGGAAAGTTTCACCTTAGTTCAACTAGGTACCACCTCCATATAATAATGCACAGCCGCAATACAACATCGCGCAACCACAATATAACCTCACGCAGTTTAATCAAGTACCTCAGTACAATGCACCATGAGGAGATCAAGTTGGATACAGAGGTAGAGGACAAGGAAGAGGATGATTTGGAAGAGGAATAGGTCTACTAGTGTTCCACAACTGCCAACATCCAAGACATTATGCAAGGGAATGTCCACTTCCACCCGCAACATGTATGTATTTCCGTGCAACAAACCATGATACAGAGGAATGGCCAACACTTTTGGGAAATATTCAAGAAAAGAGGGACCAGAATAACCAGAATGTTCAGTGGATCTCTACAGAAGCTAGGGATGATGGAAGAAATATCAACATAATCATGTGAGGAGGTGCTAAAACAAGACCTGACACACAGAATCAGTTTGATGCATGGAAAGAAAAGGAAACATTCAAGGACTCCAAACAATAATTTATCAAGCAGAAAACTTCATCTACATCAGCTGCACAATATACTCAAAATGTACCAATGTACGAGATTCCTTTATCAATGGACCACACCAATGAAGCACAACCTTTAGGAAAAGTAAGATAAGAATTTTTTTGCAATCCTGTGTTAAGCTATTAGATGATCGATCATATGTTAGGGTTTTGAAAAATGTGTTAGAAAGATGTAGCACATAGGTAGAGGGGAAGTTAGAGTAGAAAATAGTCAATCACCTCCATAAAACAAGGAGAACAAGAAGAGAATTTAGACTCAATGCTAACATTGAATATTTCATTATGGGGGATATTATATTGGACTTAGGCTCTGAGGTAAATGTTTTACCTAAGAAGACATGGAAGTGCATGGAAGAACCCACACTAGGC
Source organism: Picea mariana (assembly GCA_032191745.1). Lineage (NCBI taxonomy): Eukaryota > Viridiplantae > Streptophyta > Pinopsida > Pinales > Pinaceae > Picea > Picea mariana. Next base: position 117,346 of record JASDQU010504312.1, on the reverse strand, counting down.
TATTCACATGTCTAGTTGAAATTAGTTAATCAACACAGAGTTCTACCAACTGGAATGCTTAAAGGTGTGACAGTAGATTTGGATGGAGTGTGCACTAAGGAAGACTTTGAAGTAATAGAGATTTTAGAGGGCACAACACCATATCCAACATTTCTTGGATTGGATTGGGAATTTGATAACTAGGCCGTAATCAAATTGAATACAAGGAAAATTACATTTTAATTAGGAGAATATAGAGTTATTGCACCATTAGATCCATCAGAAGGAGAAAGGTTTGTACAACTCACCTGTCTAGATCTGGAAGAAATAAACTAGTTGTATAGAACTAGTGTGCAAGAAGAATATTATGTTAACCCAACTACAGATGGGGTACTTAGCTAGAGAAGCATCACATCCTATGCTTCTGACTTAGATACAGGTCTAGAGAATTGGCAACTGAGACTACATTAGGTTTCCACAAGAGGGTGTGCAAGAACAGACTGTGCAGTAATATGGGTTGGTACATAGATAAGAGAACCTCTCAGTTTTCATGGGGTAAATGATTTAGAGGAATTTATGATACAATATGAAGAGAAATTAGGATAAAACCAGAGGCTCTTATCCCTAGATATTTCATTCAATGCTACACCTACAAGATGGTGGGGTAAACATAAAGAAACAATTCAGGACTGGTACCAATGTAAACAATTGTTATGCATTAGATTCGGCGCAAAACAAGGCAACAATAAAATGAAGAGGTATGATGGGAAAGGAACACCAGCAGAACACTTAGAAAAGTTCAAGACACAATGGAGGATGACACCACGAGAATAATGGCCTCATCATTTCATCTACACATTGGAAGGAATCCCATAAAACTGGTATGTAAACTAGGATATGCGCAAAGGTACTACTGAATGGACAACATTACAACAAAATTTTGTAGTAACCTTCTCATTTGAAAATGAGAACCCCAACATTGATTCAACAGTGAAATAGATAAAAGGTGTAATATTTATTGATGAACCAGAGGTTGAACTCATGACAGAGTATTAACAACAAAATAGACATACAGTCAAAGAACTACTAGAATACTATCATGTTGAAGAGGAAGTACCAGATGAATATGGCCTGTGCAATATTCAGATTATAGAAATTGAAGGAGAAAGAGAGGTGGAAGGTCTATCTCTGGAGTCATAAGTATTTGCTACACCAATCAAAGTGAATAAATTAAACATTAGGACAACTGATAATCCTAAAATGGAAATTATTGGAGACTATTGGGATGAATGAACAATAGAAAGAATAATAGATTTATTGCGTGAATATAGTGACCTACTCCTAATGAAATTTACAGAAATGAAACGAATAGCAGAAGAGATAGGAGAGATGAAAATAACTCTCAAACCTGAGGCAAGACTGGTCAGACAGAGACCTTACAGATTGAATCAAGTGTATAAGTAGAAAGTGAAGTTAGAAATTGAAAGAATGTTGGAATTTGGTATCATATAACTAGTAGAGGAATCTGAATGGATAAGTCCTATGGTAGTGAAAGAAAAGAAATAACAAGGGATAAGGATTTTTGTAGATTTGAGGAAACTAAATGATGCTTACCTACATGACCCTTTTCCTACCCTTTTCACAAATGAAGTCTTAGAGAATGTGGGAGACCAGGAAGCATACTCATTTATAGATGGATTCTCAGGTTACCATCAGATCAAAATAGATCCAGAAGACAGGTATAAGACTACTTTTTCCACAAAATGGGGATCCTACCAATACACAATCATGTCTTTTGGGATGAAGAATGCACCAACCATATTTTCAAGAGTAGTCATAGTTGCTTTTAAGGAATTCATACATCATATTTTAGAAGTATATCTAGATGATTGGTCTGTATATAGTCTGTTAAAGGACCATGTAGAAGTGTTAATGTTAATGTTGGAGAGATGCAGGAAGTGTTAGATATCATTGAATATCAAGAAATGCATTTTGGCGACACCTTTTGAAATATTGTTGAGACATATAGTCTGTAAAAATGGTTTACTACTGTATCCTGCTAAGATTGTGGTCATTGTCAATTTACCACCACCAAAATCAGTGTGCCAATTGAGATCCACACTAGGACATACGGGATATTACAAGAAATGTGTAAAAGGGTACGCACAAATTACTGCGCCAATGGAAAATTGTTAAATAAGGATACCATATTTCAGTGGAATGAATACTGTCAATAAGTTTTGGACACCTTAAAATAAAATATGGCCACATCACCTATCCTAGTCCTTTGCCTATTTTCGCTTGTCCTCTTCAGTATCTCCTACAATAATCTGCAATTTCTGAAAAAGGTTTTTGGTGTACATCTCCTGAACTCAACAAGTTTAAAACTTCTATGCAATCATCTCTGAGACCTTTCAAGAATAAAGTTCTTACTACATCTCGGTCTGTGGTGAATAGTTTTGAATTTTGATAGTTTTATAAGAACCTTTCTAAGTAGTCTTCAGGGCTTTCATCTTCTGTTTGCTGCATTTTAAAACTATCATTTTTAACATTATCCTTACAATAGTCTTGGTATTTTCGTAAAAATGTGTCTTTCATTTGATCCCAAGAAAGGATTGTATTTTCTCCTAAGCTCATGAACCATCTTAAGGATGAATCTTTCATTGTAGTAGGAAAAAGATTGATTTTTTGGGCATCATCTGAGTAGTTATAGCTTCTACATAATATGTCAAACTCGAATAAAAATAAATCTAGGTCTTCAGTTGACATACCTCTGAAAGTGGGTAATGATGATAGTGGGTTATTCTTCATGTTGATGTTTCTGGAAATGTCCAAGATTGGAAACCCAAAAGTCTCAGTCTCTGTGGCTTCATTTCCTTCTTCTTCTGCCATTCTACTGATGGATGGTTCAAAAACTGGATTTTATGTGTCTCCTAAATGTTCAGCAGACTCATGTTCTGCCTATCCCAATACTGATTCTTCCGTTTTAGGTTGTCCTTCTGGAGCCTCGCTGGCTCCCCTTGAATTTTCCGTTGGTGGAATTTTTCCTGCACCAGTGTTAGTTGGATTAGTGGGGGGAGGGTTGTTTTTGAATTTTTGGAGCTTACAAATCTACCCTTGTTATCTCTATATCTATGCATAAAATGGAAATTTGATTCTTTAATTGAATTGAAATCCTAATTCTATCTAGAAGGTAAGAAGGAAACCTGGCTTCGGAGAACCCCACTGTAGTGGTCGTGTGGCTCTTCACTCACGTCTTAAACATTTAATCCCCCTCCCTCAAGAAGCCTTTTTAAAAACATTAAAATTTATGCAAACAATCTAAGCTAAAAATCACTTCCTACTGTTTGCAACTCCTTGACAATGGTGCCAAAATGTTGTGTTGCTTATATGTTTAGTATAATGCACTCATTAATTATCAATATGGGATTCATAATCAATAGAGTTACAAGATACCAATAAGAAAGGTAATTTCTAATGTCACGAGTATAGAATTAAACTAGATTATGTATGTTGGAAACAAATAAAAATAGCATACTGTAATGCACTTTGGTTTTCTTTCACAAAGAGGCTATCCACTCCATTATGGCACATGAAATTATGAGATGGAGTTGGTTTGACAGATCAACTCTGCTATCTGACCTAAAAAACTAACTATGCAATCCACACTTCTGAAAGGAAAATCACACATCAATCATCAAGACATAGCATGGGCAGTTCAACAGTCAATATACTGAGTATGCTATGGTTCACAATGTGTTGTTGTGGACTTCACTAGTTCTCCTTCAAATATGTCTGACCACTGCTACCAACATTCATGTCTAAAAACCAAATTCATAAAAACAGAGCATATGCAAAAACAAAGCAAATAAATATCTCTAAACAATTATATAATGGAAATCCTAGTCTAAGTTGTATTGCTATCATCTAACAAAGTTAAAGCTTCAGTTGATTTAATGTTTACACTGCTAAAAACAAATGTTAATGCTAATATACAAAGATGCTGACCTTTGTTGGGCGGTGGGCCCTTGCCGCTTCAACAGGTCAGCTACTGAAGTCTACAGAAGGCTTGTCTTCAACACACACATTACTCTCACTCACATTTCAAAAAATACAATCAAAACTTTTGTTAATAACTCAACTCATACTTAATCATAGATAATCAGAATATGGAGATAAATGACATTCTATTGATCTTCACTCAGAATATGTTCTGTACTATCACACGTTGCTTCACATATTGGTAATATGCTAACTCTCCCACACTTCCACCATCCTTGCCATAGCTATTTAATAGTCTTAATCGTGAAACACGAGGTAAAGTGATTTGCAAATCAATTAGTTGTTAAGTTCAATCATTCGGTTACATCTTTAGCTTCATCCTCATGACATGAAGTGCATGAGGATGAGGCAATCAACAAAATATTCTTATCATATCCTTCCTAAAGAAAATAGACGTCCACCAATTGGCTTAGAAAAGATCTGGAACTTAACTTAGTGCATTAGGCTCTTCCATATTAGTACCATATCGTAACAAGTAGATGGTACCGGATCATGACAGTGTGCAAAGGTGGTACCGGACCATGACAGTGCATGGCCATTGGTACTGGATCATAATAGTGCATTATCGTTGGTACTGGATCATAACAGATGAGATTTTAGTACCAGATGCGTTTGGTACCGTATTCAGACAGTAGCAGTCTTGGTGCACAAGTACTGGATAACTGAGCTGGTACAGGAATGTTGGATATCTAGAGGTCAAAGATTTATATATATGACAAATTGAAGCATTAGTACATGAAATATTTAATTCCCTAACTCAATAAACCAAAAAATGAATGAATTAACCATACCTTACCTTATGACCTTATTACTGGAAAATGGTGGCGTTCTTGTCATTCACTCAAGATTTAGGTAGGCCAAAAAGGTATAGGTGAAGAGTATAATAGGGTAATGGAGATGTCAATTTCAGGTATCAACATTCCCCCATGCCAAATTCATTGCATGTCCTCATGCAACTGAAAAAAAACCCAAAATTTTTCAAAACTTGAGACTGTGTTCTTTACTTTGGTGGATCAATGATGTTGATGGCTAAAGCCTCTTCTTTCAGCTCCCTTTTGATGACCCTAATGTATTGTAGGAATCATAATAGCTTCTTGATCTTGTTAGAGGTCTCTTCATTGTCATCTTGAAGTTGTTGGTTGGTTGCTTTCAATTGCTCATTTTCCTTTTTGATATACTTGTCCAAGAGTCGATATTCCTTTACTTCTTGTTGGAGTTCCTGATTTTGTTTTTACAGTTCCCCAATCCTTTTCTTCATTTGTTCTTTTGTCAAGGTCTTTTTTGACTCCATCATCACTAGTTGGATAAACTCCCTTTCCTCTACTTCCTCCCTCATCCCACATAAAGTAATGGTGGCTTGTTCCTCGGTCAAACTAGGGATGTCATCTTGGACTGGTAAATCCTCAGAAGGGGAGGTAATATCGATTGGATCTTCTTGTGTGTGAGGACTAGCTATTGTTTTTCCCCTCTTTGACATGCTCCTCATGGTTCTTTTACAAGGAGGTACCGGATCAGGGATTCTCACATGCTTCCTTTTCTTCTTTTCTAATTATGAAATGGTGACAGGGGATTGTGCCATAGATTGTTTACTTTTAGTTTATGAGCCATGCTTCCCTTTCTTCATCATTTTCTGATGGCCCTCTTTCTCAACTGCCACCATTGAAGTCTCCTCTACTAATTTGTTTTTACCTTTTGATTCAAAGTTTTTAGAAGTCTTGTTGAATGTGGAAGAGGATCCTTCTTTTTCATGTTGGATCACTGCCCTAGATGATGGTGGAGTTGTCTTATCCGTCTTTCTCTTTTTTTCTTGGGTTTCCTTACTTTTCTTTTGAGCATGTTGGGTTTCCTCCACAGGGTTGTTTTCTATGGGAAGGTGTTGTGTGATAAGGGTTTTCCAACTAATACTTTCTTTCCTAAGCTCATGTACAACTAGCATTTTAATGAGACCTTGATGGTAAATGCTAGTCTTCTCTATGTTGGAGATGGATTTAACACCTCTTACCATTTTTTTCAAACTCATCCATAGAAAATATGGGAACTTGATTTCAAGGCCTCCTTCAAAATGTAATAGAATCCCAAGATGATAAATGAAGGTCACAACATACCTACCTTCACAGGTGACAAATCGTTGAAGACTGGTAATCATTGGATGATATTCTTCCTTGATGTAGTTCCTAGGGATCCCCTTCTTCCAGTCAGGCTGCTGATGATCTTCTTTCAAGAATCGTTGGCACATTTATTTGTTGATTCCTACACCTTTGAAGTATTTGTCTCCTCTGCTAGGTAGTTCTATGACCTCCCTTACGGTTTCTTCATTAATTGTTAGTTGTAGATTGCCTAAATGTGCAATCTCTCCATCATAATTCTGAATAAATTCATGAGATATATTCTTGTGCCAGCCTGTAATTTTTTCTAGAAACAGCATCCACCCCGATCTAGCATATTTTTCTTGTCATAATTGGAACTCCTCAGTTTCCCTATAAATTTGGAAGACTGGCTGGTGTCTACTAACCACCATCGTTATAAGTTGTGAGAAAAGGATCGGGCTATATCACAAGGGTTTAGTCATTGATGAGGTAAGGTTTTGGTACCAGAAAGGAGTAGGCTCGGGACTGGAGAAAGCTCATGACAAGGGGGAATATGGTGATGTTGTTGGTAATGTGAATGGTAAGTTTAAGTAAGGATGTCGTAAGGAAAAATTATGACTAGATGAGGCCTATCTGGATGGCTTTGCCACCAGATAAGCCATTTCATTTCTACCCGTTACTGTAATGATGAGGATAAGACGTTGGATGTTCAAGGCATCATTTTGGGATAGGTGATTGGATGTTCGAGTGGTGAATCTAATGTTAGGTCATGGTTCATGATATAAGATAGGTTCGTGAATTGCTTAAGGACGAAATATATTCATGGCTTATTATTGCTATACATGCTTCATATTTTGATATGATTTTTGCCCTTAACCATGTTCAAGAGCTATGAGAGGATTGATTAGGTTTACGCATATGGGTATGAGGGATAGGCGCATGGGTTTAATACTAAGGTCATAAGATCTAGTATATCTTTTCATATTTATTGTAGTTTTATGAGCATAAGAAAATAAATACCATGTTACCTTTTCTTTTACCTTTGTATGATCAATACCCATAGCATGTGTGACTGCTTGTAAATTGTCAGAATTCATCCTTTTAGACTGAATCTTTTTGAAAACTTGGTATGGGACTATATTGTACTTCTATTATTCTATGTTTATCTTCTTTTGTATTTGGTTTTGCAGGGTGATCATGTGAGTCTGGAAAAGAGTTATGAAGGGGCTCTTTGACCTTCCCCCATGCCGAATATGTTGTATATCTGTATGCAAAAGATTCAACATTTTATATCATAATGGAGAAAAGATGATCAGAGAAAAAGAAACCAATCAAATTCCATAAGTACATTTATCACCTAGCATATGATCTAATACCTAAAAAAATGAAATCGCCCTTCTTTTAATGGATTATTAACAGAGGTAGCATTTAGCAGTGAAACAGGGGAATATATATATATATATATATATATATTCCAGAAGAACAGATCCCACCTAACTTGCTTCGAAGATTTACTATCATTGGATGTTATAGATAAATTTCACAATATAAGTAGATTAGACTCCCTAGTTAGGGCTCCAGTCTAAGAAGTTTCCTTCTTAGATAGTGTAGGATTTAGATGTCAGACCGGTAAGTTGACTTAGGGTGATTCTCAAATGGACATTTGCTTGGAGTAATTATGTTGTTGATTCATCTCGAGTTTGTATCTCATGAAAGCCAATAATGACTTTACTCTTTTGTTTTAGATGACAAAAAGTGAATTTTTCAATCAGACAAGTATAGATGAGACATTTTTTCAACTAGAACCCACTGCCAGCAAGCCTTCTCAGTACTCCAGTGGGGTATTTGTGATAATTAGTGAGAGGTGCCTTCCCCGGGTAGAATGCCCCATTTCCAATAGGCCTGTTCAGTACCCTCATGGGTTTTCCTAGCCATACCGTAGACCGATACTCGCTACCAACAGACATGTTCAGTATCCCGGTGGGTTAGTCTCTTAAACCCTTTTTCCATCAAAGGCTTCTTGTCCATAGTCACCTATTTTGGTTTTTATTAAAGAGTTCTTTGCACAGTGACAGGGGAGGCTCATCTGAAAACATTTTTACAGGGTGGGATGGTATTGGGTTGGAAGGCATATGCTCTTCTTTTGTATGTCTTTTAAAGATTTGTCCATAAGAGAATGACCTAAAGTTTCCTTAGGGTACTAGTACATCCTCTGCCATAAAAGTTTTGGTAGTGTGCCCATGGTAGAGAGTGTTCATATACTCATATGTTACTCTTTAATAAGATAATCCAATGAATATTATTGAAGTCTGGTTAGGGTGAGATAGTTGCTTATAGGCTAATATATTTTTTTCCTTTAAATCATGCTAAAATACTAGGTAAAGGCAACTTCTAGTCTTTAAAGCGGATTATGGTTATTTGAGCCATCATAGGTAAAGATTGTGTCCCTCCTTTTATTTTTTTTTTAAGCAACAGAACCAAAATAGATTAAAGTTCTTCTCAGCAAAAAAACCAAAAGAAATTAAAATACTTCTCAGCAACAGAACCAAAAGAAACTAAAATACTTCTCAGCAATAGAACCAAAAGAAATTAAAATACTTCCCTTTAATTATCAACAGAACCAAAAGAAATTATTGCTTCACAAGGGCTTCCATTTGGTGTTGCATTTGGCTTCGTGGTTCCATCTTAAGTGGTTTTTGCATGGCTTCGTACTTCAGATTAATTGACATAAGATTTTGAAATATGCGTAGTATGCTTTGTCAATTAGGTAATATGTCTTGATAGCACTGTAGAAGGACAGACTCTGGTACCAGACCAGAATAGGATTTCTGGTACCGAAGCAGAATAGAACATTGTTGATGCCTACAATTGATGTTTTAACAAGTTCGTGAAGGAT
>JASDQU010504312.1:87067-108272 GCA_032191745.1 Picea mariana | reverse complement strand
CCGGATGCGTTTGGTACCAGATTCGGACATCAGCAGTCTTGGTGTGCAGGTATCGGATCATGACAGAGCTGGTACAAGAATGCTAGACATCTAGAGGTCAAAGATTCACATATGAAAAATTGAGCATTAGTACATGAAATATTTAATTCCTTAACTCAATAAAGCACAAAATGCACGAATTAACCATACTTTACCTTATGACCTTATTACTAGCAATTGGTAGCATTCTTGTCATTCACTAAAGCTTTAGGTAAGCCCAAAACGGTATAGGTGAATAGTATAATAGGGCAATGAGAATGTAAATTTCAGGTCTCAACATTCCCCCATGCCAAAATCATTGCATGTCCTCATGCAACTAAAAACAAAACCCAAAATTTTTCAAAACTTGAGACCGTGTTCTTTACTTAGGTGGATCAATGATATTGATGGCTGAAGCCTCTTCTCTTAGCTCCATTTTAATGACCCTAACATATTGTTAGAGTCATAATACCTTCTTGAGCTTGTTAGAGGTCTCTTCATGGTCATCTTGAATTTGTTGGCTGGTTGCTTTCAACTACTCATTTTCCTTTTTCATATATCTATCCAAGAGTTGATATTCCTTTACTTCCTGTTGGAGTTACTGATTTTGTTTTTGTAATTCCCCAATCCTTTTCTTCATTTGTTCTTTTGTCAAGTTCTTTGTTGATTATACCATTTCTGGCTGGGTGCACTCCCTTTCCTCGACTTCCTCCCTCATCCCACATAAAGTAATAGTGGCTTGCTCTTCGGTCAGACTAGGGATGTCATCATGGATTGGTAAATCCCCAGAAGGGGAGGTAAGGTCGATTGGATCTTTCTGTGTATGAGGACTAACTATTGTTTTTCCCTTCTTTGCCATTCTCCTTGTAGTTCTTTTACAAGGAGGTACCAAATCAGGGATGCTCACAGGATTCCTTTTCTTCTTCTCTAATTGTGAAATGGTGACAGGGGATTGTGCCACAGACTGTTTACTTTTAGTTTCTGATCTATGCTTCCTTTTCTTCATCATTTTCTGATGGTCCTCTTTCTCAACTGCCATCGTTGAAGTCTCCTCTACTAATTTGTTTTTACCTTTTGATTCGAAGCTTTTAGAAGTCTGGTTGATTGTGGAAGAGGACCCTACCTTTTCATGTTGGCTCACTTCCCTAGATGATGGTGGAGTTGTCTTATCCTTCTTTCTCTTTTTCTCTTGGGGTTCCTTAATTTTCTTTGGACCATGCTAGGTTTCTTCCACACATTTTTTTCCTGTGGAAAGGTGTTGTGTGATAAGGGTTTTCCAACTAATCCTCTGTTTCCTAAGCTCATGCAAAACTAGCATTTTAATGAGACCTTGATGGTAGATGCTAGTCTTCTCTATTTTGGAGATGGATTTAACACCTCTTACCATTTTATTCAAACTCATCCATAGAAAATATGGAAAATCAATTTCAGGGCCTCCTTCAAAATGCAATAGGATCCTAAGGTGATAAATGAAAGTCATGACATACCTACCTTGACAGGTGGAAAATCTTTGAAGACTGGTAATCATTGGATGGTATTCTTCTTTCATGTAGTTCCTAGGGATCTCCTTCTTCCAATCAGGGTGTTGATGATCCGCCTTCAAGAATTGCTAGCACATTTCTTTGTTATTTCCTACACCTTTGAAGTATTTAGCTCCTCTGCTAGGTAGTCTCATAACCTCCCTTACGGTTGCTTCATTGATTATCAGTTGTAGATTGCCTATTCGTGCCATTTCTGCATCATAACCTTGTATAAATTCCTGAGATATCTTCTTGTTCCATCCTGTAAATTTTTCTAGAAAAGGTATCCACCCCAATATAGCATATTTTTCTTGACATAACTGGTATTCCTTGGTTTCCCTATAAATTTGGAAAATTGGTTCATGTCTAGTAATGACCATCGCTATAAGTTGAGAAAAGGATTGGGTTGTAGCACAAGGTTTTAGTTAATTGATGAAGGGTTTAGTACCGAAAAGGAGCAGGCTCGGGACTGGAGAAAAGCTCACGACAAGGGGAAATATGGTGATGGTGTTGCGAATGGTAAGTTTAAGTGAGGGTGCTGCAAGGAAAAATTATGACCAAATGAGGCTTATTTGGATGGCTTCGCCACCAGATAAGCCATTTCATATCTACTCATTACTGTAATGATGAGGATAAGACGTCGGGTATCAGGGCATCATTTTGGAATAGGTGATTGGACTTTCGGGGGGTGAAATTAATGTTGGATCATGGTTCATGATATACAATGGGTTTGTGAATTGTTTAAGGACGAAATTTATTCGTGGCTTATCATTACTATGCATGCTTCATATTTTGATATGATTTTTTCCTTTAACCATGTTCAAGAGATATGAGAGGATTAATTAGGTTTAGGCATATCGGTATGAGGGATAGGTGCATGGGTTTAATACTAAGGTTGTAAGATCTAGTATAGATTTTCATATTTATTGTAGTTTTATGAGCATAGGAAAATAAATACCATTTTACCTTTGCTTTCACCTTTGTATGATCGATGCCCATAGCATGTGTGACTGCTTGTAAATTGTCAGGATTCATCCTTTTAGACTGAAGCTTCTTGAAAACTTGGTACGAGAATGTCCTGTACTTCTATTATTCTGTGCTTATCTTCTTTGTATTTGGTTTTGCAGGTGGATTATATGAGTCTGGAAAAGAGTTCTGAAGGGGCTCTTTGACCTTCCCCCATTCCAAATATGTTGTATCTTTGTAGGCAAGAAGATTCAATCATTTTATATCATAATGGAGAAAGATGATAAGAGCAAAAAGAAACCAATCAAATTTTAGAAGTACATCTTATCACTTATCATACGATCTCATGCCAAAAAAAATGAAATTGCCCTTCTTTTAATGGATTATTGATAGAGGTAGCATTCAACAATGAAACATGGGAATTTGCATCTCATGCCAAAAATGAAATTGCACTTCTTTTAATGGATTATTGACAGAGGTAGCATTCAGCAGTGAAATAAGGGAATATATATGTTTGCCAAAAGAACAGATCCCACCTAATGTGCTTCAGAGTTTTACTATCATTGGATGTTATAGATAAATTTCACAATATAAGTAGATTAGACTCCCTAGTTAGGGCTCCACTCTTAAAAAGTTTCCTTCTTAGATAGTGTAGGCTTTAGATATTAGACCGGTAAGTTGACTTAGGGTGATTCTCAAATGGACATTATGTGGCTGATTAATCTAGAGTTTTGTATCTCATGAAAGTCAATAATGACCTTTACTCTTTTTGTTTTAGATGGAAAAAAGTGGATTTTTCAATCAAACAAGTATAGATGAGACATTTTTCAACCAGAACCCACTACCAGCAAGCCTGTTCAGTACTCGGGTGGGGTAGTTGTGATAATTAGTGAGAGGTGCCTTCCCCAGGTAGAATGCCCCATTGCCAATAGGCCTATTCAGTACCTTGATGGGTTTGCCTAGTCATACCACAGACCGGTATCCACTGCCAGCAGACCTGTTTGGTATCCCAGCGGGTTGGTCTCTTAAGCCCTTTTTCCATCAGAGGCTTCTTGTCCATAGTCACCTATTTTGGTTTGCATAGAGTGCTTTGCACGGTGAAAGGGGAGGCTCGTCTAAAAACCTTTTTACAGGGTGGGATGGTATTGGGTTGGAAGGCATATACTCTTCTTTTGTATGTCTTTAAAGATTTGTCTGAAGGAAAAATAAACCTTTATGCACATTATTTCTTTAGAGTGATCCAAATGTATAATTTTGTCTAAAGTTGTCCATAGGAGAATGACCTAAAGTTTCCTTAGGGTACTGGTACATCCTTTGCCATAAAATTTTTGGTAGTGTGCCTATGGTAGAGAGTGTTTAGATACTCATATGTTACTCTTTTAATAAGATAATCCAATGAATACTATTGAAGTCTAGGTAGGGTGAGATAGTTGCTTATAGGCTAATATATTTTTTCCTTTAAATCATGCTGAAATACTGGGTAAAGGCAACTTCTAGTCTTTAAAGTGGATTATGGCTCTTTGAGCAATCATAGGTAAAGATTGTGTCCCTCACTTTATTTTGTTTTTAAGCAACGGAACCAAAAGTTCTTCTCAGAAACAGAACCAAAAGAGATTAAAATACTTCTCAGCAACATAACCAAAAGAAATTAAAATACTTCTCAGCAACATAACCAAAAGAAATTAAAATACTTCTCAGAAACAGGACCAAAAGAAATTAAAATACTTCTCAGAAACAGGACCAAAAGAAATTAAAATACTTCCCTTTATTTGTCAACAACAGGGCTGCCATTTGATAGTGATTTTGGCTTCGTGGTTCCATCTTAAGTGGTTGTTGCATGGCTTCATACTTCATATTAATTGACATAAGATTTTGAAATATGCTTTGTCGATATGTCTTGATAGTACTGTAGAAGGACAGACTCTGGTACCAGACTGGTACCGGACTGGTACTGGACCATAACAAGATCTTTGGTACCGAAACATAACAGAATATTGTTGATGCCTACAACTAATGTTTAGCAAGTTCATGAAAGATCAAATAGATTATAAAAATTTTCTTACAAAAGAAAAGAAAATTTGAGAAAGTAAAACAAAAGGAGGTAAGAGTCTTTTGTTACCTTCAGCTTATTAACAAAATTTGATCCACACCTATGTACAAAAAGTTTCAAATAAACCAATCAATCAATGTGGGTCAGTAGGAGGATCTCCTTCCTTACCGATCATCTGCATGTCTGAATTCTGTATATACGAGTCAAGAATTCTTCTTTTGACAGAGGTTTTTTGTAAACTCGCAACCAGTGACCATTCACAAGTAGTGGTGTCTATTGTTCATCAATTGTCTTTATCCTAATTGAACCATTATCGTATATAGTGTCAATTTCATAAGGTCCCATCCAACGGGTGGTGAACTTACCTTTGAAGTTCTTGAATCTGTTGTCATACAATAGGGCCCAATCTCTTTGTTCAATTTTTTTCTTTTTGAGATACTTGTCATGCCATTTTGTTATCTGTTCTTGAATGAGGGTAGTCCTTTGAAGTGCTTCCTTCCTGGTTTCATCCAACTCATTAAGCTGCAAGAGTCTTTGTTGTTGGGATTCATCTAAGTTCATGCCAACTTGTACTACAGTCCTGAAAGTTTTGATCTGAAATTCTATGGGGAGAAGCACCTGCTTCCCATACACTAACACATAGGGTGTATGTCCTGTTGTATTCCTCTAGGTGATTCTATAAGCCCATAAAGTTTCTAATAATCTGTCGGCCCAATCCTTATGGTGCAGCTGTACTATTTTGGTAAGAATGGACTCAATAACTTTGTTGGTGGATTCTACTTGTCCGTTTGCTTATGGATGATAGGGTGTAGATTTCTTGTGTTTGATTTGGTACTAATCTGTAACAGCTTTGACTAGATGAGAAGTAAATCGAGTTCCCTAATCAGTCACAATTTCTCGCGGTACACCAAATCTAGTAAAGATATCATTAAAAAGGAAATCTACCACTGATTGTTCACTTATAGCTGGTAAAGCCTTTGCTTCAACCCATTTAGTCACATAGTCAGTGCATACAAGTATATACTTTTTCTTTTTAGATGCATGGTTAATGGGCACTACAAAATCTAATGCCCATTTCTCGAATGGTTCAATGACTACTTGGGCTTGAAGTGCCATTTGGTCTCATGCAGTAGGCTTACTTGTTCATTGACATTCATCACAATTGGATACATAGGTTTTAACATCTCTGAAAATATGAGGCCATTAGTAACCAGATTGCAGAACTTTGTAAGAAGTCCTTTTGTGTGCGAAGTGTTCTCCACAAGGGCCATCATCACAGGCTTGTAAAATATCATGAATTTCATCTTCCCTTACACATCTCCTAATCACCAAATCTGGTCCTGTTTTGTAGAGGCAATCATTGTGCCACATGTAATTTGCACTTAGTTGAATTTCTTTCTGTTTTTCTCTAGGAGACAATTTCTAAGGCATATTCCCTGTCATAAGATAGTTAGCAACATCTTCATACCACAGAGTGAATGTAGAAATAGAAAATAAATTTTCATCAGGAAAGGTATCTTCTACTGGTGCATTATCTCCCAGGTGAATCATTCTAGATAAGAAATCAACCACAAGATTATCTTTACCAGTTCTATCAATAATATTGATATTAAACTCTTGTAATAATAAAAGCCATCTTGTAACTCTAGGATTTGTTACAAGGTTGTTCATTAAGAATCATATGGATGAATGATTACTGTGTACAAAATCTTGATATCCTATAATATAGTGTCTAAATTTATTGATAGCATGGACTACAACTAGCAATTCCTTTTCTGTGACCGTATAATTAACTTCAGTTGGAGACAAAATTTTACTGACGAAGTAAATAGCATAGGGCATTTGATTTTCTCTTTGTCCAAGGACTACCCCAAGGGCTGTGTCTGAGGCATCAGTACAGATATGAAAAGGAAGGGACCAATTTGGTCCTCTTAATACAGGGGTAGTTGACAATTTCTGTTTTAGAATTTCAAAAGATATTTGGCATTCATCATCCCACTTAAATTCAACTTCTTTGGATAATAATTTAAATAGAGGGGTAGCTAGGATTGTAAAATTTGGAATGAATCTTCTATATAGCCAGCATGTCCTAAAAAGATGAGAACTTCCTTTTGTGGGGAAGGTATTTTGATTTGTGTGATGATATAAATCTTTTCCGGATCAACTCTCATGCCGGAATGGGAAATGTGATGTCCCAAAACAATACTTTCAGTGAGAATCATTTTTTATTTTTCATTACTTAAGGAAAGGTTAGTTTCCTTACACCTAATCAAGAATTTTTCTAAACTGGCCAATGCTTCCTGGAAGTCTTGTCCATGGACTGTAAAGTCATCCATGTAGACTTTCACACAATAAATGGTCAAGTCAGAGAAAATGGCTAGGACAACTCTTTGAAAAGTGGCTGGGGCAGGTGAAAGTGGTATTTTCCTGGTCTTCAGGTGTTATTTATATCTACTTGTAACCACTAAACCCATCCAAGAATGAAAAATACTTCTTTTTGGATAGGGTATCCAACACCTGATCAATAAATGGTAAAGGAAAGGTTAACTCCCGGAAGTCTACACATATCCTCCACTTACCATTTTTCTTGGGAACTATGATAAGTGGAGATACCCATTGACTATCTGAAAAGGGGTATATGAGATTGGCTCGAAGGAGTTTTTGCAATTCCTCTTTTACAATATCTTTAAGGGATGGATTCATCCTCCGTTGAGGTTGTCTGATTGGTATGATTTGGTCATTCATGTAGATATGATGTGTGCATGTGTCAAGGTGAATGCCTTTCATGTCTGCATAATCCCATGCAAAGGCATCAAATTGTCTTTGGAGCATTTCAATCACTTGTGTCTTTTGTTCTGGTTCCAAACTAGAGTTGATATACAAAGGTTTTCCTGAGAAAATATCAACAAGTTGAGTAGTTTCTTCCTTATCTGAGGAGGCTGGTGATAAATTGTATAATTGAATGATATCAAGGTGCCAAGTTTGTTGAAATTCGGAACTAAAAATATTTGACAATTTTGCAAAAGACCTTGGGTATTCAATGCAATTTGTGTTAGCCAAAAATAAGCTTAAGACTTGTTCATCTGATTGTTCTTGTATTCCTCTTACTTATTCAAGTGTTAATAGAGGTCTGATGCAATCTTCCTCTCCATAAGGGTTTTCTAACCAAATAGGTATTTCCTGTGCCGATTGGGCAGGAGGGAAGAAAACAAGTTTTTGGCTATGTGTGCCATTGGATATAGTCATCTCACCAGACCAACAGCTGATAAAGGCATCTGTTGTGGCCAGCCAAGGGTGGCCAAGAACCACAGGGTGTCCTGGTTTGGAGGATGATTTAGAATAGATGACTACAAAGTCAACTGGATATTCCCAAGAAGCTAGGGTGACTGTGACATCATCTAGACTTCCTGTAGGGCTAATGATTGACTTATCTGCCAACTCAATCATGGTTTGGGTTGGTCTTAGCTGATTGATTTGGAGCTTCTACATAGTGTCAAAAGGCATTACATTAATAGCTACACCCAAATCAATCAGTGTGTTTGGTAGATAAATGCCATTAATTTCAATAGTGACAACTGGGTTTCTAGGGTCATTATATTTGTATGGCATTTCAGAAATAAATTCAGATAATTGTCCCACTACTTGAACAATAGGAGGTTCCTTCTTATTCCTTCCTAGTTTCTTAATGAAAAGATCCCTTATAATTTTGGCATAAATAGGGATATCCTTAATAGCTTGTAGCAGAGGTATTTTTATGCACACATTTTGTAATTCATCTTCTATATCTCTGTGCAAGGGTGGGTCGGGTTTCTTCACTAACAGTCTTTCGGGGTAAGGTGGGAGATTAATTTGTTTGGGTACTCATACATACTGAGAATTTATTGTGATCCATATGGATATCGGTGGCCACCCACCTTTTCCAATTGGCTCAAAACAATTTTCTGACATTTTTGGCAATTTACTATTTTTAGCAGTTTTTACTTCCGGGGCCATTTTGAGGGCCTAAATGAAGGTTTTTTGGTATAGATATCCTAAATTATAACCAAAGTAATAACTGATTCCCTAAAATGAATATCCTCGGTGATACCTTTCCAACGGGCTATCACATGCATAAAACGGAGATCGTATGCAAAAGTTACGACCCCGGGAAGTTGATGTACTAGCTTACCCAAACGGGGCCCACATGACTTTTGGTGTTTCATCTCCTAGGGTTAGGTTTTTGGATGTATAGGGTTTTTGGCATTATTTATTATTGTAAAAAGGCATTTATAGCCTCATTGTAACCTTCTTCTTGTGAATGCGCGCTGCCGTCACATCTCTTCTCAGAGATAAGCCACCACCATTCCAGGAAGCTTGTTTCCGTTGCATTTTACAGTTTCAGCTTATTTCGTTATTGAATAGAAAACCAGTTTTACTGTATCTCTGTTATTTTGTGTTAAGCACCTGTTAATAATCTATATTCATTTCATTCTGCTCATAAAATCTGGATCAGTGGTATCAGAGCAGTCTGCTCCTTATCGTCTTAATGCATGTCCCCAATGAGGTCGGAGTATAAAGAGTTGGGTCTCGAGCTTGTTTCTCTTGAGGACAAAAGCTCTCGCACGCCTAAGAGACCTCCCATGGAAGGAGAAAATAAATATGATGGGACAGGAGAACCTTTCAAATTGTTGATTGAGGAAGCCCTCACGCAATAGAGGAACGAGATGATGGATAGCTTCGCGCCAAAGTGAAAGCCTCTGAATCAGATGCAGATTCTAATTCTGAGACATAACTAGAAAGGAGAAGATGGATCATTGACGCGGAACCCAGTGCCACTGTTGCTACCACCAAGATCCATCCTGGTGAACCAGATGAGCCAGAAGAAGGAGAGTGCCTCTTCCATTCACAGATGTGGGTAGGTAAAAGGCACCCCACTGCACTTCATCATTGATAGCGGTAGCCAAAATAACCTCATCTCAGCAAAGGTCATCAAGTGGCTGGTGCTACCAACAACATCGCACCCACAACCCTACACCATTGGATGGCTCTTCCAAGGAAGTGATCTCCGTATCGGCCAATAGTGTCGACTATCATATGGCATCAAGCCCTTCAAAGATGAGGTATTGTGTGATGTTGCTCCTCTTGAGGTTTGTGATTTTTTTTTGGGCTAGTCTTATTTATGGAAACGTCATGCTGTATATGAGTCTAGGCCTCGTAGTGTTATTATTACTTTGAATAGAAAATTGTATAGAATACCCGAGGCAGTCCGACCTAGTGCTATTTCCTTGATCTCTGCTAAGCAATGCAGGAAGGTCATCTCTCAGATGGGGAAGTTTGTCTTCTTCATGATTCGCTCTCAAAATAAGTGAATGATCGCAGCCACATCCAGGGTCTCTGCGATCGACCTCTCCACACAACAGAAGCAAGTAGATAAGGTCATGGAAGAATACTCGGATATCTTCTCCTCACCTACAAGGGTATCTTTACACTGCCAGGTCAAGCACCCCATCGATCTAACCCACGACACACCACTGCCCAATGGGTCAGTCTATCGTCACTCTTTGTTAGAGAATGAGGAGATCAAGAGACAGATCCAAGAACTGCTCCACAAGGGGCACATACGCCCTATCTCATCACCTTGCGGGAGCCCAATCATGCTGGTACAGAAGAAAGATGGAACCTGACGACTCTGTATTGATCACCGGGCTCTGAATAAAATCACTGTCAGAAACCAGTACCCGATTCCCTGAATTGATGACCTCCTTGATCAACTCATGGGGGCCAAATACTTCAGTAAGAATGATATGAAGTCTGGCTACCACCAGGTCCCGATAGAACAGACAGATGTATGGAAGACCACCTTCAAGTCAAAGGAAGGACTTTTTCAATGGTTGGTCATGCCCTTTGGTTTGACAAATGCTCCAGCGACTTTCATGAGGATGATGGACGATATCCTACGACCATTCAAAAATACTTTTGTAGTGGTGTATCTGGATGACATTCTAATTTACAACAAGACTTGGGACGAACACTTGTAGCATATTCAACAGGTTCTGCACATCCTGCGACAGCACAAGCTATACACCAACCTGGAAAAATGCTCCTTCAGCATGGACAGGGTCCATTACCTGGGCTACATCATTGATCAACATGGCATACATGTGGATCCAGCCAAGATCCAAGTCATCCATGACTGGCCAGCCCCAACAACACTCACTGAGCTTCGGAGCTTCTTGGGACTTGCTAATTTCTACCGCAGGTTTGTGTTGGGTTTCTCCCATATTGCATGGGCCCTCAGCTAAATAAACAGGGGTGGTGGTAAGGCGAAATTTGTGTGGGGATGGTCCCAACAACAAGCATTCGATGATTTGAAGCAATGCTTGTGCTCAGCCCCAGTACTTTCACTACCAGACTTGCAACATCCCTTTGAGATCGAGACAGATGCTTCAGACTATGCCATGGGTGCCATTCTCACTCAACACGGCCACCCTGTGGCCTATCATAGTGAGACACTGTCAGATACTATTCGTAAGTACCCTACTTATGACAAAGAAATGTACTCCATTTTGCAAGCATGTCACCAGTGGAGACATTACATTCTTGGGAAGGAGACAGTCATCCACACTAATCATAAGCCACTGCAGTTCATGCAGATGCAGGGAAAACTACAAAATGACCGCCATCAAAAGTGGTCCACATACTTGCAACAATTCCACCTCAACATCAAGTATAAAATAGGAAGCACCAATCGTGTCGTCGATTGCCTTAACAGACCGCCAGTCGCGACACTCACCACGGTGCTAGACTCTTGCGGCCATGAGACATTTGGGTGGCCCCAACTCTATGAGACAGACCCTGACTTCGCCACCACCTACCAAATGTTGGGTGCAAATGCAGTTGTCGATAATTTCCATCTTCAGGATGGGCTGTTGTGTCGTCTGGGCCATATTTGTGTTCCATCAAGCGAGCGAGCGAAGCTGATTTGGGAAGCCAACTACAATCGGGTGGTAGGAAACTTCAGTGTCGAAAAGATAGTGGCGATGCTACAGAAACATTTGTACTGGCTGAAACTTCGACAGGAGGTCGACAAGTATATCAGGTCCTGCACTGCCTGCGCTATTGCCAAACTGACCACTAAGAAACAAGGCTTGTACACCCCTCTTCCTACTCCTGACAGGCCATGAGAATCCATCTCAATGGACTACATGTTGGGCCTCCCATCCACCAAGCAGAGAAATGACTGTGTTTTTGTGGTTGTTGATCGCTTTTCTAAGATGGTGATTCTGATTGCCTGCAAGAAGAGCATCACAGTAGGGGCCACTGCCAAGCTCTTCTTTGAACGAGTCTCGGTACATTTTGGAATCCCACAAACCATTGTCTCAGATCGGGATAGTCGATTTCTCAGCACATTTTGGTTGAGCCTTTGGTCACTGCTGGACACCAAGCTCACCAAATCCACGACCTTCCACCCCAAGACAGATGGCCAAACCGAGGTTGTAAATCAAATGATTGTGCACATCCTTCACATGTATAATTCAAAGAACCCTCACACATGGGATGAGAGCCTTCCTTATGTCCAKCATAGCTACAATCGATCCTTGCATAGCTCAACCGGCCACAACCCCTTTCAAGTGGGGTTGGGATTCCAACCATTGGGTCCCATAGATGTTGCACGTCCCCTTGCGGTCACCTCGAATAACTCATCTCCTACTCCAACTGAAGCTGACAAAGCCACCTGGTTCATTGAGTGGATCCAACACATCCGCCAATAGGTTCAAGATATCCTACAGAAGTCCAATGACAAGTACAAACAGCGCCATGATCAACATTGAGTGCCGCATAAGTTTCAGATGGGCGACAAAGTTTGGTTACACTTGCAGAAATAATGCCTTATAGGACCCCATTGGAAGCTTCGCCCACTCCATTATGGACCGTACACTATCACCAAGGCCATGGGGGATAATGCTTTTGAGCTCAACATTCCTCCTTTCCTTGGCCTGCACCCAGTGTTCAACGTGGATCTCCTTCGCCCTTATTTCCCACCATTATTGGACACCTCAAAAGTAGCAGAACAACTGACACCAATAGAGCTCAACCCTGACTAGATACAACATGCATCCAATGATTATATTGTGGATAGACAGATCAAGGGCACTCGACAACAAAGGATCCATCTTTATCAAGTCGTCAAAGCAGGGCAGCTCCTACACCAAGGCAAGTGGCTCACCCGGGGCCAAATTCAGCAAAAATTTCCTCATCTAATGAGGGATCTCAACACAATGGAGACCATTGCTTCCTAAGGAAGGAGGATTGATTCAGATGGATATCGGTGGCCACCCACCTTTTCCAACTGTCTCAAAACATTTTTTTGACATTTTTGGCAATTTACTATTTTTAGCAGTTTTTACTTCTGAGGCCATTTTGAGGGCCTAAATGAAGGTTTTTCAGTATCGAGCTCCTCAATGATAATCAAAGGCATAATTGATCCCCCAAAATTAATCTTCTCAGCAATACCTTTCCAACGGGTTATCACACGCCTAAAACGAAGATCGTATGCAAAAGTTACGACCCCGGGAAGTTGATGTACTAGCTTACCCAAACTGGGCCCACATGACTTTTGGTGTTTCATCTCCTAGGGTTAGGTTTTTGGATGTCTAGGGTTTTTGGAGTTCTTTCTTATTGTAAAAATAACTTCAAAGCCTCATTGTAACCTTCTTCTTGCGAATGCATGCTGCCATCACATCTCTTCTTAGAGATAAGCCGCCACCATTCCAACAAGCTTGTTTCCGCTGCATTTTACAGTTTCAGCTTATTTCGTTATTGAATAGAAAACTAGTTTTACTGTATCTCTGTTATTTTGTGTTAAGCACCTGTTAATAATTTGTATTCATTTCATTCTGCTCATAAAATCTGGATCATATTGGGATAGGAGGAGAGGCCTCTTCTTCTACAGGGGTGGTTTGAGTTTTTTCTTCCTCAGAATGATTATCATTTTCTTCCTCAATTATTACTGCAGGATCTGATTGGTTTACCACTTTCCCCAATTGTAGTTGAATTTCATAGGTGGGAAAGGTTTGAACTTCTGTATTCTGCACAAGGTGGGTGGGTCGATTATTGGGGTTAGGGATTGGTTGGGCAGGGATTGTTGTTGGTCTCGAAGGATTGTGGGCAGCTTGGTTTTGTGGTTGTTAATTGGGATTTATAGATACTTGTTGCTGCTGATTAGGATTCAAGGGGGTTGTAAATTGTTGTTGTATAGGAGGTGGGAGTAAATCTTGCATCTGTGATGGGTTGAATCCAGGTAGTAATGAGGAAATGTTTGTAGGGTACTGTGGATATGTAGGGTAAGAGAGATTTCCATACATAGGTCCCCTCCAACCCTGTTGCCAAGGTTGAGTTTGCTGAGGTTCCATTGTGGATAAGTCATTTGGGGAAGGACCCCATTGTTGTTGTTGATATTGTGTATTAGGATCATAAAATGTATTGGTATTTTGGCCTCTCCAAGGTCTTCTAGAAGGGTATGGATGTTCTTGTGAGACTCCTCCTCCCCTATACATGGCTTGTAGTTCATGCAAGGTTGGATACTCAGATGTGGGGTGTTCTAGTGTACACAGACCGTAGATTTATATGACATTTAATGGGCATTCTTTCTCGTTGTTGTGCTTCTTTCGGCATCTATGAAAAAATATTGCTAAAGCATCTTCTTCTTATTTCTTTTTCAGTTTTGGAGTATCTAATTGGTTACTTATTGTGCTCAAGATGTATGTTTTAAATTTCTCCAATAAGTTTCCTAACTCAGTTTTGGTGATAGTCCCTGAACTTTGTTTTGTATTTCTTCTAAAAGGATCTCTTGGTCCTTTGCCTATTTTAGCTTGTCCTCTTGAGTATCTCCTACAGTAATCTACATTTTTTGAAAAAGGTTTTTGGTGTACATCTCCTAAACTCAACAAGTTTAAAACTTCTATGCAATCATCCCTAAGACCTTTCAAGAATACAGTTCTTACTACAGCTGGGTCTGAGGTGAATAGTTTTTACTTTTGATAGTTGTATAAGAACCTTTCTAAGTAGTCTTCAAGACTTTCATCTTCTGTTTGATGCATTTTAAAAATGTCATTTTTAACATTATCCTTACAATAGTCTTGGTATTTTTGTAAAAATGTGTCTTTCATTTGATCCCAAGAAAGGATTGTATTTTCTCCTAAGCTCATGAACCATATTAAGGCTGAATCTTTCATTGTAGCAGGAAAAATCTTAAGTTTTTGGGCAGCGTCTAAGTAGTTATAGCTTCTACATAATATGTCAAACTCAAATAAAAATAAATCTGGACCTTCAGTTGACATACCTCTRAAAGTGGGTAATGATGATAGTAGGATATTCTTCATGCTGATGTTTATGRAAATATCCAATATTGGAAACCCAAAGGTCTCAGTCTCTGTAGCTTCATTTCTTTCTTCTTCTACCATTCTACTGATGGATGGTTCATAAACTAGATTTTTTTTGTCTCCTAAATGTTCAACAGACTCACGTTTTGCCTGTCCCAATATTGATTCTTCCATTTTAGGTTCTCCTTCTGGATCCTTGCTGGCTCCCCTTGAATTTTTTGTTGGTGGAATTTTTCCTGCAACAGTGTTAGTTGAATTAGTGGGGGGGTTGTTTTTGAATCTTTGGAGCTTACAAATCTACCCTTATTATCTCTATATCTATGCATAAAATGAAAATTTGATTCTTTAACTGAATTGAAATCCTAATTAAATCTAGAAGGTAAGAAGGAAACCTGGCTTCGAAGAACCCCACTCTAGTGGTCGCGTGGCTCTTCACTCACATCTTAAACATTTTATCCTCCTCCCTCAAGCAGCCTTTTAAAACATTAAAATTTATGCAAACAATCTAAGCAAAAAATTACTTCCTACCGTTTGCAACTCCCCGACAACGACGCCAAAATGTTGTGCTACTTATATGTCTAATATAATTCACTCATTAATTATCAATCCGGGATTCGTAATCAACAGAGTTACAAGAAACCAGTAAGAAAGGTAATTCCTAATGTCACGAGTATAGAATCAAACTAGATTATGTATGCTCGAAACAAATCAAAATAGAAAACTACAATGCACTTTGGTTGTCCTTCACAAAGAGGCTATCTATTCCATTATGGCACATGCAAGTATGAGATGGAATTGGTTTGATATATCAAATCTGATGTCTGACCCAGAAAACTAATTATGCAATCCACACTTTCTGAAAGGAAATCACACATCAATCAGCATGGGTAGTTCAATAGTCAATATGTTGGTTTTGTTGTGGTTCACAATGAACTTCACTAGTTCTTATCCAAGTAATGTTGACTATTGCTACCAACAACTATGATCACTCAAGGAAATCAAATTCATGAGAACAGAAACAGTGCATATGAAAAAACAGAGCAATTAAAGATATAAGCAATTATAAAATGGAAATCTTAATCTAAGTTGTACTGCTATCATCTAACACAGTTAAAGCTTTAGCTAATTCAATGTTTATACTACTGAAAAAAAACACTAATGCTAATCTACAAAGAGGCTGACCTTTGTTGGGCGGTGGGCCCTTGCCGCTTCAATAGGTCAGCTATTGAAGTCTACAGGAAGCTTGCTTTTAACACACACATTACTCTCACTCACACTTCAAAACATAAAATCAAAACTCTCTTTAACAATTCAACTCATTCTTAATCATAGATCATCAGAATATGGAGATAAAATAACATTCGATTAATGTTCACTCAGGATATGTTATGTACTATCATACGCTAGTTACATATTGGTGATATGCTAACTCTCCTACTCTTCTACCATCCTTGCCACGGTTATTTAATAGTATGAATCGTGAAACACAAGGAGGCGAAGTGATTTGCAAATTAATCAATTGTTAAGTTTAATCATTCGGTTACATCTTTAGCTTCATCCTCATGACACGAAGTGCATGAGGATGAGGCAATCAACAAACTATTCTTATCATAGAAAATAGATGTCCACCAATTGACTTAGGCGAGATCTGGCACTTAACTTAGTGCATTAGGCTCTTCCATCTTAGTACCAGATCATAACAGGTAGATGGTACCGGATCATGACAGAGCGTAAAATG
Source organism: Picea mariana (assembly GCA_032191745.1). Taxonomy (NCBI): domain Eukaryota; kingdom Viridiplantae; phylum Streptophyta; class Pinopsida; order Pinales; family Pinaceae; genus Picea; species Picea mariana. Next base: position 91,619 of record JASDQU010504312.1, on the reverse strand, counting down.
TGGTACCAGATCATGACAAAGCGTGGCCATTGGTACCAGATCATAACAGTGTGTGTTGTTGGTACCGGATCACAACAGGTAAGATTTAGTACCGGATGCATTTGGTACCGAATTCGAACAATAGTAGTCTTGGTGCACAGGTACCGGATCATGACAGAGCTGGTACAGGAATGCTAGACATCTAGGGGTCAAAGATTCACATATGACAAATCGAGCATTAGTACATGAAATATTTAATTCCTTAACTCAATAAACCACAAAATGCATGAATTAACCATACTTTACCTTATGACCTTATTACTAGCAATTGGTAGCGTTCTTGTCATTCACTCAAGATTTAGGTAGGCCCAAAAAGGTATAGGTGAAGAGTATAATAGGGTAATGAGAATGTCAATTTTAGGTCTCAACACTTCTCCTGTGCTTTCTAACATGAGATAAACTTGAATTGATTTATGTTCTTCTAACTGAGTGTCTTGGTGAGTGATGATGATTTCTACTTGCACTTCTAGAATATTCCTTTCTGTCATGAGATATGTGACCCTTTGACTTGCTTGAATTAGTCTCCTTATCAACCTTTTTTTTATCCTATCTAATATTTGCAACAACTTGAGGTTGAATCCATTCTTCTGCTCATGATATTTAAYAAACTTCTCATTATCTTCTTTATAGCTCATCATATCWATTTGTAGACTCTTTATAATATCTACCAAATTTATGCTTTCTTATTTACCTTCTCCATGCACATTTGATTATGTCCCTGCATTACACATGCTGACATACAACCCCTTGACTTCATCTTCATGGATATAAGTTCTATGAGCATATTCCATGTCTCTRATATCTCTATTCAATTATTSTTTGTTCTATTTTTTCCCTTAGTTCTACAAAATGTGCATGCAATAGGATTTGTTAGACTAATTAATTCACCAAATCTATTAAATTATGCATAATTCTTCCCCTTTAAGTGCGCCGTGATTATTCTTTTTGATTGATTATGAATTTTACTACTCAAATCAAATTTCTGAGTGAATATCTGAATTCCTCTGTCCAATACCTTTCCAATGACTATCTTCTTGCTTAATTGTGAGTTATGAGCAACAATTTATATCCATTTGAACATTACCCATTTACTCCTTTTGTACACTTTTCATTCTAGTACAATTTTAGCCATATTCTTGTATTCCTGCACCAACTCCTTTGATATTTTGATAAAATCTCAATTGGGTTTCATCATGTTTGTATTTTTATAAATTTGACAAAGTTTCACCTTCATCCAACATTAGGGATGCTAGTTACAACTTGTTAAAGTTTTGATCGATTTCCCTTTTTAACATTGAATGCTACATGAATCTTACTTCTCATCTCGTACACGTTCAGGTATCCATGTTCCCAATCGGGATCCATATATGTATTCTATGGTTCAATATCTCTCCATATATTTCTCCTGTTTCTCAAACTGTCTTATGAGCAAGGATTTATGCCCTTTGGAAGTCAACTGGTACTAAAAACTACCTTGCATTGTTTATCCTGTAACTTTCTTATATGAGTTCTCTTTTATTCCTGGGATAGCTCATTGGAAATATCTCCTCGATTTTTCGTATTTCAGCACTCTATGAATGTATATTTGATTTCCTAAAAATGTTGTTTAGGCCATCAAAAACACCTTGCAATTTTAGGACCTGCAAAACATTGTAATTTTTTGAGAAATTTCATTGATTTCTACTAACTAGGCGACTGATTTGTTGTTATAGTCCCACCCGACACCTTGATATTATTCCATGTCATCCTCTTGGTCACCTTGGTTCTACATTGTCAACTCATGCCTTCTTCTTTATTCTTTTCTCTCTATGTTGGCCTTAAATTTAAATAAAATATTAATGTTTATGGACCCCACCTTCCCAGCTATCACATCTCTGACCTGGATGGGAAAAAGGTACCACCTTGACTATCAAAGTTCTATGTGGTTCCCCTTCATTGGTGACAAGGATGGGTGCGTCCCATTCTTCATCTTTACCTTGGCRCATGCGAACTTGCACGTCTCTCAGATCTGACGATGGAGATTTGGCGAGATTGATGGTGGAGATACCATGTCGCATCCTRAAAGTGCACATAGTTTAATACACCCCATGGGTTGCAACATTCCAAACTAATTTCTATGTGGAACGATATTATTGGCATCACATGGTACAAGGTCCCAATCCAAAACCACCTYGCCTTCCATGTGACAGTGGTTTTTGGTATTGGCTATACCATCGTCTCATGTTGCTCCCACRTCACTTACCACCATGCCACCAAATACCACCGTGGCAGTGCATTCCACCTCTTCCATGCCACTTCCACATGGCCTACATGTCACTATCACATGGCCTCCAYGTCATGTATGAAAAAATACCCAAATTTTCACAAATCTTGAAATTTTTTCCAATTTCTCTAAAAACACATCATTTCAAAATTTCTACCCGAGCCACCATAAAACTCTAAAATTATGCTTACTGTAGCTAATTTCGGCCCTAAAACCAACCGATTACCTCCACGCATGACTGATTAACATTTTTGGGCATGAATTCGCTCATGAATTGGGAATTTTTACCCAATTTCACCCTTTCCATGGTTACACTGTAATTCCAAAATTCAACTAATTATAGGCCGGAAATACACAAACAATGGCTAAAAATTGGGAATTTGAACTCTTGGGATCATTTTCCTCAAACTCCCCATGAAACTACTCAAACTATTGCTTAGTAAATACTTTCAAACACTTTGTAGACAACCTCTAAACTTTAATTTATGCAATTTAGCTTCTATGTGCTAACAAATGGCCCCATGCAAGCTCAGTATTGAACCCATGGCTTTGATACCACAATATAACATCCCCAACCCCAAGTTGGGCCATGACACATAACAATTATTCTTCTCTGATACCACAAAGTAATGTTCCTCATACCAACAATCTTAAAATTAGCTCTGATACCATTTATTAACTTAATATGCCATGCACATGAAACAATTATGCAGTACTAACAACATACAATTCATGCATAAATATTTACAATGAAAGCATACAGCATTAACATAAACATTCACACATTAATTTTCACATAGAAACATATAAAAGGGAACTTATATTTTGTTGTAAATTACCAGCTGCATGCAGACCTTAGACATTCCTCCTAGCCATAGACTCTTCTATTCATATACTCTTAACAATAAATCACCCCCGATTCGGAGCTATCACTCCACCAGGGCGAAGGCTCCTGAGACAAACTAAGGTTTGACTATACATAAAAAAATATATGCATAGGTGCCAACTCTAAAAATAGTTCCAAACTCACAACCTCTCATTCCCCAAAGATTTTCCACCCTTGGAAGTGTACCCCTTCTCTTCTCAATAGTCCTTCGATTGTCCCTCTTCCCTTCTATGGCTTCAACAACATGACAACTAGGAATTCTTAGAGCTCTATGACACCTAGAAAACAAGGTTTCTCAATATTTCAACACTCACTAGCCCAACACACAAGGAAAACTATCCCAAGTGATTCTCTCACCCATAGAGAATTATTCACAAGCATGACAACCTACTTATTCAAGCCAAATCACCAAGGATTTATTGGGTAATCACAACTTCATCTTACACTCTCCATATAAGGTACATATGAGGGATGGAACAAGTGGCCATAATTGATTGAATGATTGGAAAGAATGATGGAGTTACATTGATTCACACTAATATATTTCCATGATCTTAACTTGACACTTGTCACCTTATGGACTATCTTTTTCTCCACTTGGTGATTCATTCCCAACCTTTAGGAACTTAGGATAAAATAATATCACATGACTTTGACTTTAGGAATAATATTATAATATTTCCTTGGCTTAAGCCCCATTGTCTTAGCCCCTTTTCTCAATCCCTTAGCCCCATTTCCCTCTCGTGGATTACATATTACATATTACATTTTCTAGGCTGACTATCCTTTCAAATCATAGGCTCCATGGCCCAAATCACATAGGTAATTAGGCCTAAAAACACATATACATAGGCACTCTAATGYAAAACATATCAGCTCACCAACTTATAAAGCATTTGTACATTTACAATTGGGATTCATCCTAGGGGTATTGCAACCAAGTATTGAGTCGGCCCACCCATTCACCTAAGAGACACAATGGACCAACACAATGGTTTGGTTGGGTGCATATATATTGTGGTGAATTGGACAAGTTGGAGAACAAAATTGGACAATACAAGTGGAGATAAAAAATTGGGAAATAAGAGCAAGTCTAGTCTGCAGAGATAGTGAATGAGTGGATGGGGGAGGATTCAACCTATGACTTGCGATCATCTGAAGGGAATGAGGCATGGGATGAACTCGACATTGTTCATGTAACAAAGTGTGATAGAATTGTATAAGGAGGTGAATCTAAGTAACTTGGGTTACACGTATGTTGATTTGGGGAAGGATGTTGCAATACATGTTGTGGATCTATTTGTATATGTAAATTGATCCATGTGATCCATTGTAACACTTGTAAATATTTGTATAAATATTTT